>BMAV01015649.1:340020-393061 GCA_019973955.1 Trichonephila inaurata madagascariensis | reverse complement strand
AGATTAATGCTTTGGCTGAGAGAGACGTTTCTATACGTCGGTGGCACATAAGAGGTTTAAGTCGTTCTGAAGCTTTAGTGTAAAAGTATAATATTATTTAATTTAATACAATGTTATTGTATGGAAGAGGAGCGCGATGAAAATGATGATTGGATATTGGGTCGCGAGTACTGAATGTTTGAGAAGCACTGGCCTAAAGAGCAATTATTTTATTGGGATGAGAAAAGTAAGGATGTTTTCTGGTAAGACTGTGACCAACCCTACAGTACCTGCTCCAGGACATTCTTAGTGTCAAGAAAGGTAGAAAATATTTTGTTAGTAAAGAAGGAAATAAATCAGTGTATGTTTAGATCTCTTAGTCCGGGAATTTCGACGGTCACATAAATTTTTTATAGATATCCATAAAAACTTTGTTTATGTTAACCAAATAAATAAGTATTAGTAATAAAATTGACAATTTTATAAAATATATAAACCCTGCTTTTTCATATAATATTTTAACAGCGACACTTACTCTATGATTGACGAGTATACTAGTCATCGCTCGGATTTTCGTGACACAAAACAGTTTCGCGCTCTCTAACGGGGATGCCACTGTTAAGTGGTTAAAAGGTAACTGGCTACGTTTCTTACCGGGGTTTTGAAAGAGTGCATAAATGAGTAATTTTTTTTGTTATTTGTTGTCAGTTGAATTGAAATACACAAGTAAAATTGTCTTAAAAATATTATTACAAGTAAAACTTATATAAATGCAATTATTTGGCAAAAGAATTTTTGAAATATATACAGTCGGACCTCTATATAACGAAGCCGCTAAGGGCCGAAAAAAAGTTCGCTATATGGAAAATTCGTTAAACAGAGGTTAATCTTTCAATATATTTTATATATAAACCACATAAAACAAAATTTTAAATTCATAAACTATATATTAAAAAAAGTAATTATTCACACTTTATAAAAATTAATATATGTTTATTTTGTATAACTTACTCATCAAAAAAAGAAAGAAAGAAAAACTGCAAGGGAAAAAAAAAAGTCCAATACGATGTATTTTCGATATTAAGAAAATAATTTTATGTTAAAAATAATGAATTTTAAGGACATTTTCTATATTTGAATGCATATAAGTAATATTAAACATACATTATTTTATAACTAGAACACTTGGACACTAGACAACTCCACCGAGGGTGAAAGGGGATATCGAAAATGTTTCTAGTGAACTGGACAGTAGGAGTTACAGGTTGCACTTCTTGGGTGAAACGTCCAGAACTTTATTGCTCTCGGTGAGTTAAAATCTAATGAAACCAGTTGTGTGTGTGTGAAGATTTATGACCTCCGTAAAATGTGTTAAAGAGAGAATAATTTGAAATGTTCAGAAATACTTTAAAAATAGGGAGAAAAAAAATTGAATCACAAAAGAAAAAGTTCGTTATATAGAAAATGCACTTCGCTATGGAGAGGTTATTTTATGAAGGAAACCATGAAATGTTCTTGGTTCCAGGAAAATGTTCGTTATGTAAAAAAATTCGCAATATAGACGTTCGTTATATAGAGGTTCAACTGTAATTTAGAAATGGATTTATTCATACTTTAATATATCAGAGCAGAGAAATTTTAACAACTAATACCGGTTATTTTATTTGATCCTAGTCTTAAAAAAAATTCAAAACTCCTAATTCAGGTTTTGTATAAAAGTCCTAGCTATATACAACCAAAATATTATTATTATTATTATTATTTATTATTATTATTATTATTATTATAAGAAGCATTTTTCACAAAAGGAGGGGTGCAGTAAAAGGCACAAAATAAGTTAGGGGGGTTGAGATAATATAGAGGGGGCATAGGCAAATTATAACCAAATATAGTCCACAAAAGACACACACAGAAAAAACACGCTGATTATGTATTACATAAGCAAACTTTATTACTGGTTACCTTATGTTGATTGTATACATTTAAAATTGTATATTCGTGGCAATAGCTATTTCAGATTTTCTAGTAAAAAAATTGGGAGCCTTAGAAAAAAACTAAATTATAAAAATGTATTCTATTAGTAATAGAATATTTTTAAAAAATTTAATTCGAGTGTTTTCACAATATATTATGTACGCTCTTATTTCTTTGGAGTGGAAGGGGGGTGCCAGTTCGAAAAAGTTTGGGGAACTATGGCCTAAAAGGAGCAAAGGCAAAAGTGAGAAAGTAGATTTATAATAGGGTTCCTTCAGGTATGGTCACCCATGGGGGCAAATGCGCGACCAAGACCAGGCTCAAAGCCCATTGATAGTTTCTGGCCCGAAGTTACCTTGCTATCGAGTGGTGTAAATGCCAATTGTTTGATGTTCGAACCACATGTTGAGATTAGAATAATGGATCAAGGCCTTGCTGCCTAATGCAGCGTTTCTCAAGCTGTGGGGCGCGCTCCCTTGAGGGGCGTGATAACTCTATAAGGGGGCGCGAGCATATTAAAAAGTTGAAAACTAAAGATTATTTAAAACATTATTAATTTACTGAAAAGTAAGCAAACAAAATACTTTCCGACATAATAAAATATAAAATACACACATTTACACTAAAATAATACATTTACAAAAGTATCTGTAATGCACACACACAATGTATTTTATTATTAATTTAACATTACTAAGGACAAGTTTGATAATTACCAGTGACCCCATATGGGCTTGCATTAACACTTATCTTGATGATTTGTACGGGGTTTATAATTACTTCCTTAACTTCCGACTAAAAGTTACGCGTTTCGGTCCTCAATGATGCAGTTTGCCACAAAGACGCGCGTATTTTTATGGGGGGAGAAAAGGAATAAATAAGCAAAATCCTCCGAAATAAGTAAATCCTTTGCAAAGACTGTCAAGGTCCTTTTATTGTATTCCAAAGCCTTAGGAATAATTTTATAGATAGCAGTGCACAGAAAAGATCGTACCTCAGAAAGACGCATATATACGTCCAGAAGATTAATGCTTTGGCTGAGAGAGACGTTTCTATACGTCGGTGGCACATAAGAGGTTTAAGTCGTTCTGAAGCTTTAGTGTAAAAGTATAATATTATTTAATTTAATACAATGTTATTGTATGGAAGAGGAGCGCGATGAAAATGATGATTGGATATTGGGTCGCGAGTACTGAATGTTTGAGAAGCACTGGCCTAAAGAGCAATTATTTTATTGGGATGAGAAAAGTAAGGATGTTTTCTGGTAAGACTGTGACCAACCCTACAGTACCTGCTCCAGGACATTCTTAGTGTCAAGAAAGGTAGAAAATATTTTGTTAGTAAAGAAGGAAATAAATCAGTGTATGTTTAGATCTCTTAGTCCGGGAATTTCGACGGTCACATAAATTTTTTATAGATATCCATAAAAACTTTGTTTATGTTAACCAAATAAATAAGTATTAGTAATAAAATTGACAATTTTATAAAATATAAACCCTCTTTTTTATATAATATTTTAACAGCGACACTTACTCTGTGATTGGCGAGTATACTAGTCATCGCTCGGATTTTCGTTACACAAAACAGTTTCGCGCTCTCTAACGGGGATGCCTCCGTTAAGTGGTTAAAAGGTAACTGGCTACGTTTCTAACCGGGGTTTTGAAAGAGTGCATAAATAGTAATTTTTTTTTTTTGTTGTCAGTTGAATTGAAATACACAAGTAAAATTGCTTTGAAAATATTATTACTAGAAAACTTATATAAATGCAATTATTTGGCAAAAGAATTTTTGAAATATATACAGTCGGACCTCTATATAACGAAGTCCCTAAATCCCGAAAAAAAAAATTCGCTATATGGAAAATTCGTTATACAGAGGTTCATCTTTTAATATATTTTATAAACCACATAAAACAAAATTTTGAATTCATAAACACTATATATTAAAAAAGTAATTATTCACACTATCTTAATCATCAAAAAAAGAAAGAAAAACTGCAAGGAAAACAAGAAAAAAGAATGTCGAATACGCTGTATTTTCAATATTAAGAAAATAATTTTATATTAAAATTAATGAGTTTTCTATAATTGAAAGCATACAAGTAATATTAAACATACGTTATTTTAAAACTACAACACTGGGACACTAGACAACTAAACTGAGGGTGAAAGGGGATATCGAAAATGTTTGTAGTGAACTGAACAATAGGTCTTATAGGTTGCACTTCTTGGGTGAAACGTCCAGAACTTTATTGTTCTTGGCGAGTTAAAATCTAATGAAACCAGTTCAAGATTTATGACCAACATAAAATGTGTTAAAGAGAGAATAACTTGAAATGTTCAGAAATACTTTAAAAATAGGGAGAAAAAAAAACTGAATCACAAAAGAAAAAGTTCGTTATATAGAAAACGCACTTCGCTATAGAGAGGTTATTTTACTGAAGGAAACCATTAAATGTTCTTGGTTCCAGGAAAATGTTCGTTATGTAGAAAAATTCGCAATATAGACGTTCGTTATATAGAGGTTCGACTGTAATTTAGAAATGGATTTATTCATACTTTAATATCTGAGCAGAGCAGAGAAATTTTAACAACTAATACCGGTTATTTTATTTGATCCTAGTCTTAAAAAAAATTCAAGACTCCTAATTCAGGTTTTGTATAAAAGTCCTAGCTATATATAACCAAAATATTATTATTATTATTATTATTTTTTATTATTATTATTATTATTATAAGAAGCATTTTTCACAAAAGGATAATGTTTTGAAACTATGTCATTCTTTCTACATTTTTTGCCAAAAAAATTGCATTTAAATATTTTTTCTTGTAATAATATTTGTAGAAGCACAACCGTTAAACTACTGGACTGTAAGAAATTGTGTTCCGAACCTAAAAGTTTAGGTTTCGAATTCAGTCTAATGAAAGAAAATTAACTCAACGATAAACCAAACTATAATTTGTGATATTGTTGAATATAATTACAGATGAAGAATAATTCATTAGGAACACTATGTTCACATGTAATGGAATATTTTACATTGTAATTATTTCACAAGCTAAATATTTCTACACACGCTCGAACATTTCACTAGTTATTTATATTCTGCCAAAGATATGCTCACTGACTGTTGCCACAAGACTAATCTTAAATGGAAGTGGCTCACCGCAACAGTGCTTACCTAACGGCTTTTAAGATTGAGCAATATTCTTAAAACAATTGTATATGTATATTTTAAATCAACTGACATTAAATATCAAAAATATTATTCATTTTGCACTTTTTCAAAATCACACTTCCGAATGTAGTCAGTCACCTTCAAGGTGATTTAAAATCACGAAGTCTGTTGCCAATAGTTTTCATGTTTACTTTTAATATAATTTTAATTCAAACCAACCACATAATTTGATATAATTTTGACAAATATATTTCAACATTAATCAATAAAAGTAAAATAGAACCATACGGTATTTTTCTCCCTCCCTCCCTTTTTTTACTTTTAATTATTCCTTTCTGTTTATGAAATTTGATATATTTTTCAGAACATGGAACACCTAATTTTAAGCACAAAAAGCAATTCTTTTAATAGACACATTCTCTCTCTCTCTCTGAAAATATTATGAAATTTCCAAGATGAAACAAATATTTCTTTTTCTTTTAGTTTCAGTGAAAGAAAATTCATTCTACGGGGGAAAAAAGAGTAAAAAAAAACTATGAAAACGTAAAAAAAAAAACAATTTAAAAATGTTCATGTTTAACAAGTTCATTTATTCTTGAAAGTCGAAATCGTCTCTCGAAAATTCTGATCTATAATTAAGTTTCTATCTCGTATAATTAACTTAATTTACATATTTATAAAACTTTTGAGACAAAAAATATATGAAATTACTTTATAATAAAAATACGTTTAGCCTGCAGGAATTTAATTATTACATATTTTTTAAAAATTATTCTTAATTTTTTTTACTCTGTCCATAATACCTAGTTTACAGAGTCGCGATTTTTTAATTACTCTTACGATCAAATTGATGAGTATAGAAAAAGTGGAGAAAAATAAGATTGATTTTACTTTACCTAATTAATTCATAAAAGTACCAAAACAACTTCCATATAAAAAGTATATAAAATTACATATTCATATAGTAAAGAATTAAATTTAACTATCAAACTATTAGTTTTTGTTCATTTCACCATTATACTTCTTGTTTATCATTTTATTGTAAAACAGTTTTAAAAATTTATTTGTATATTTGCGCAAGGTATGTGACTACCCAAAATTCGCCGTTTTGGTGAATATTTTCGAAATTCCTTTTATAATTTTGTTTTATAGCCCATACATTTAAGATTGTAAAAACATTCTATTTTTGTTTCTACTATATCTAGAAGAAAAGTTATAGCATAATTAGTAAACCGGAAATGAAGTTTACAAAACCGGAAGTAGATCCCTACGCAAAATATTTTTAAGATATAGAATTGAAATTTTCAGAACCTGTTTTATTTAGCTCTATCTGTGTTTTTGAATCAAAATCTAATCTCTGTGTATATAATTATGTACTTTATTGCTTTTTATGAAAAAAAATCATTAATTTTTTAAGAAATCGTGTTTTTGCACATAAAATTTGAAATAGTTAAAAAACTTTATAAAGTATTACAAACCTTTTAATTTCTAACACATATAAAGATGTAATACACGTACTGTATAAATATTATTTGAGTACATTAATTAGAATTTTGTGTAACTGCCCCCTTTTTATCAAAATTTTACTAAAACGACAATTGTTATGTCTATAAAACCCCCAGAAAACATCAAAAAATAAAAGTCCAAATTAGTTAAACATGAAGCTAAGATGTCTTGACCTATAAATATGGTGAATTTAAAATGTACAGTTAGTAGAAAACTTTTTTAACTGTATTAAAATCTTTAAATGCATTTTTGGGAAAACATGTTTTCAATTTTTGCTTCACGGTAAAGTTCACTAAAGGTTTTCTTTTTAAGATATTGAATTGGAATTTTCAGAAAATGTTTCATTTAGTTTTATCTGCATTCTAGACTATTATCTAATCTCTGTGTATATATTTATGTATTTTATTGCACTTTTGTGAGAAAATAACATTAGTTTCTTGTAAAAAATTGAGTTCTTGCATAAAAAATGAGATATTTCAAAAACTTTCAAAAATTTTACAAATCTTATATTTCCCAATTATAAATAAGGATGTTATTTATGTACTGTATAAATATTGTTCAAATATATTAATTAGAATTTTCAATACAAGCCTTACCGTAACTGCAATTTTTCTCAAAAATTTCACTCAAAATTCCCAATATATCCAAAATTATTTTTAATTTTGTGAAATTTTACTTGATTTCCTAGTTTTATGCCCCATTTCAACTAAAAAAGTATTTATTTCGTTGAAAATTTATATATTTCAAAAAAAGTGCTCCGAAGGTAGTCACATACCTTTTCACACTTGTTCTTGAAATCGAATATTCCACAACTTTAAGAGTTCTCTTTGAAAATTCATTTAAAATCAAGTAAAACTAAAAAATTATAGATTCTTATTCTACACAATATTTATATTATTTAATAATTACTGGTATACAATTTATTTTAATAAATAGTTTTTCACGAAATATCATCAACCTGTAACACTTGGTAATCTTTTTCATTCGTTGCATCAAATATCATTTTGAAACAACAGTATTTGACATGTAATAAATTAGAGGAATCAGTCAGAGATATTATTTCTAACATATTTATTAGCATGTCGTTTCAAATGCCTCAAAATGTAAATCAGTATCGCAGTGCTTCTCAAACTTTCAATATTTGCGACCCAATATTCAATCAATTATTTACATCGCACCCCCTTCCCATACAATAACAATGTATTGAATTCAATTATAATATACATTGTGACGCTAAATCTACAATACGACTTAAATCACTAAGTGTCACCGGCGTATATAAGCGTCTCGCGTTCAGCCAGTGCGTTAATTGTCTCAGACGTATATATATGTCTTGACGAAGTACGATCTCTTCTTTGCATTGCTATCCATAAAACTATTCCGAAGGCTTTGGAATGCAATGAAAGGAACTTGACAGAGTTTGCAACAGATTTACTTTTTTCAGAAGATTTACTTATTTTTGATCCTTTTCTACCCTTTCTCAATACACTACATCTCGCTTACGTGTTAAAAAACAGTGGCACTGGGGAGGAATCACATAATTTTTAATCGGTATTTAAATGATTAATTGTAAACTGTACAAATTATCAAGATAAGTGTTAATTTTTGAATAAAATTTTGTATATGACAAACCCAAACTGGTAATTATTAAATTTTTTCTTAACTTAGTAGTTAACTTAGTTCTTAAATTAATTATAAAATACATTGTGCAGTACTGATATATTTATAAGTGTATTATATCAGTGTAAATGTGTGTTTTATTTTTTTATTATGTCAGAATATATTTTGTTTGTTTATTTTGAGTATATTAATAATTATTCTAAATAATCTTTTGTTTTCGACTTCCTAATATGCTCGCGGCCCCCTCGTAGGGTTATCACACGCCCCTAGGGGGCACGCCCCAATTTGAGAAAAGCTGCAGTATCGTGCTCTCTGTTACATATTTATACTAATTTTTTTAATAGGACTGCGGATTGGTATTTTACCATCGCAGACCTAGTACATTCCCCTGGAGCTGGTATGACTTTTTTAAGTGCGGCACCATATTGGTGGTATACCAATCGCCACAAGTAATTTTGACTTACAATTTCCTCCCGAGAGGGAGGAACCTGAGCTCTTACGATGCAAAATCTTTCTTGAAATTTAGTTTTCCACAGAGCACTCAAGCCAAACAAGCACTCAAGGAATCTCTAACATACCACATAATCATACGTCATGGACATTGTCGATTTTTTGCATCATCAAAATCCATTGACTTGGTCAAGGGGAGAATCCGCAACCTTAGGCACACAAGAATAGCGCCAAACCAAATACGCCACTTAGTAATTTATTTTAAGGTATCCGACTACTTGCGAACACTTTTTTAAAAAAAATGGAGATGCGGGAATTTTGGGGGAATTTTTAGATTTATTTAGTATATTTTAAGGAAAAAATCCTAAAATTGAAAACAGAAAAAAACTTATTAATATTAAATTGGGAAAAACCCGTTAAAATGTACAAACAATTAAATAAACAGGGCCCGCTCTGTACAAAAATTTTATGAACAAATTCTCAATTTTTCAATTTTGATGTGTTATTTTGTTATTTATGTTTAAAATGACCTTCAGGATAAGAGATATTTTAAAAATTTTTTAAAAAACTAGAGCACTTTATCTTAGTGATTATATTAAATTGCTTAAAAAACAGTGATTATATTCACATAAAAGACAGTAAATTTTGAAATAAAAAAGTGATTGACAAATATGAAGGTCAAAACACTTCTACTGTTATACAGAATATATACAAAAAATTTCAGCAAATTATTTTCAAAACTTTTTGAGCAATCGCTGTCTTTGAGCTTTTCGAAAAAAAAAGCACATTACGAGTAAAACGCATTTTAAAGTTTGACATCTTGTGTAAAGTTATGTGTGTTGCATCAGCTTTTACAAAAACACTTCTAGTTTTTGTTTTAGTGAATGGAAAATAAAAAACTTGATATTTTTATTAAGCTTATAAGATGGCCTATGCAATAATATTAGTAAAAGAAATTTGTCAATTTTTGAAAAAAAATCATGATTTTAGGGTAGTCAGATACCTTAATTTATCTATTTTAACTAACTGGACTTACTAACGTCGTAACTGGAACCAGAGCTTCACCTTCGATGGAGGCCTCATTTCGTTCTCGAGTCTATCTTAATAAGAATATGATCCAGATAATTTTAATGGTCGAATATTGTTCCCGGACATATTCTCTGAAAAACATGGCATTTGAAAATGCATATTAATTGATAAAAGTGGTAAGACTGTATTATTATGTGATGACCGTTGTCTTTGTCTCTAGGCTTTATACCGTAAACAATCATTCAACTCATTTAGTCGAAATGTGGTCATCGATCTAGCCGGTTTGTACCTAGGCTTTTGAGATTGTCGAGTCGTGGACATTTAATTGTTCCAAACTAGTTTGAACGAGCCTTTGACAATACACACGCTACTGACTTCTTTTAAAGATCTCAGGTAGGACCTTCTTTTGCATAAGGGCCCAGGGCCTCAAACAGTCTTAAGATATCCCTGTATACTAATTAGTTCAACGAAAAATACATCAGATATATTACCATTTTTATCTACGAACAAAATTACAAATTTTAGTTAATACAATTTTTTTTTGTTCGTTTCATCTAAATTAACGATGTTAAACTTGAAAATAAAGTTACTATCTTTGTAAGTTAAAGCTTCATCAAAGTACACTAGCCCATATATAAATAAATAAATATATATAAATAAATAATATAATACAGATAAATAAATATATAGAGAGTGTGAGCTAATAGTAGGAATTGAAAAAGGGTTCATTTGAGTATAATACCTTTTTCTAATTACGTGCATGACTGATATACATTATTGATGAGGAATGAAAACTTTTTCAAAATTTTGACTAATGTATATTTTGAAAATTTATGTACAATAATTGTCTTTTAGGTGAATTGAAGACCAAAACTGTTAATAACAAAAAAAATATATATTTTTCAATAACCTGTCATTTAAAATTTAGTACTTAAAATACACACTAATACAACAAGAGGCACCACAGATTCTGTTTTAACACTCCCAATAGTAAAGTGTAATACAAAACATTTAAATGAAGTGGGGAAATTAGTAAGAAAAAATTAAAAGCCTAAAACAAACGTTCAGTAACAAATTCGTCAGGAGTCATTACCACAGCTGACTGACCGATAAAATCAAAGGTCCTTTAGTCCGTGACTAGCTTACAGGACGTCTACCTAGTACATAATCGATACAGTGATCTCCAAATGCTTGTTCAGACATTCTGAAAATACACGATTTAAGCGTTTCTGAAAGAGCTCTCTGTACTCATATTAAGAATTCGTGCATCTTTAATTTTTAAATAAAATTAAGATATATATGTGAAATGCTGTACAAATATATATAGTCTAGACATTAGTTTGTGTAATGACCTTTGTTCTTCAATAAATTGTTTTAATATTTTTACATATCTGGACAAAAATTATACTCAAAGGAATATATAGTCTTTTCATTTCTCAAAATATTGCAATTAATATTTGGTGTTGAACTTTATCGTCAATATTAAAAGCAAACTTTTTCAAAGTAAAAAATTTACAGCAAAAACATTAGTATTACTCCATTACTATATTTGACAAATGTATATTTAATTTAGATATCATGAATAGAAAATATTACATTCGCATTAATAATAAATAAAAATTTCTAAAAATGTTCATGCAGAATATATGTTGCCCAATAACTCCAAGTTTTCAAATTAATAAACAATTGACATCTTTCATCCTTTATTACACCAGATATGAATTCAGTTCTCAAAATATATTACAGTAATGGAAAAATTACTATTATAAGTTTCTGATTAAAATAAAGTACACCTCGCACAATTTTTTTTAAAAAAATTTATCCATAGATTAATGTATATACAAACTGGAATATAAAAGCAATTTAAAATAAGGTCAAGATATTCCAAATTTTAAGAGAATTGCAAGGCGACCACCATCTTAGTCTCAAAAACTTATATTACATAATATTTCGGCTTTCATCTAGGCATCTTTTCGAACTAACTATAAATGAACTGCAGTTATTTATCATTATTTTATATGTATACTAGCTGACCCGGCCACGCATTGCTGTGGCTTTTGTTTTATATACGTAGATTTAATATTATTCTAAACCATTCAATGCAGTCAAATTAATCTTTGCTTACAATTTCGG
The DNA here is from genome assembly GCA_019973955.1 of Trichonephila inaurata madagascariensis. Lineage (NCBI taxonomy): Eukaryota > Metazoa > Arthropoda > Arachnida > Araneae > Nephilidae > Trichonephila > Trichonephila inaurata. Next base: position 381,192 of record BMAV01015649.1, on the reverse strand, counting down.
AGAGTTAAATTTAAGCATAAAACAACATAATGTTTTAAATTTTTCATTTTATTCATCTCCTATTTTGTGAGTATAGTGTAATACATCAAATACTTAAGAGGTTGTTAAATAACAACATAAGAAGATTTAATTTTATAAATGAAGTGACTAAAGTTGATTTTTATCAATTTGTAATATTATTTTTATCATTTTAAAGTATAACAATAAATAAGTTGAATATAACTAATCGCTAAACGGTTCACAATATTTTTCGATAACCCGTCGTTTGCTAACTCATATAGATTCGACGGTTTCTACACACGTTAGCGTGCGGCATATAGTTACCCATTCTAGAAACATGGAATTTCTAAGTCCAAGTCCCAAATGGACATTGTTTGGCTTTGAGATTTATTTATGGTCATCGCAAAAACCAAAGGAATCGTGAATTGAAGCCTTTTGAATAGTATTGGAGATTCTGGTGATATCAGTGGAACACGTGGTGATAGGACGCTTTCTCATTTAACCTATAAAGTAAAAATTTTTGTTTCAAGAAGTTTCCCGGTAATTCTTTTAAAGAGAATATAAACAGGTACCTTTGCATAATCTAGGTGGATTTAAGTTACGTAGCAGAATAACTGGTCAACCAATCTTCAACCGAAGATTGTGTGGTGGCATTCCTGATATATCCAAAGAATTCAAGAACTCAGTTGGAAAATTCACGGTTTTGTTTTCATCACCATTAGTGTCGATTGATTTAAAAGGCATTGGGTCCCCTGGAAACAACTCTCTATCTGGAAGCTAATTTCGTTAATATCAACATTTATTCTGATTAAGTAACAGGACTACAAAGCCAACTATTATCTATATAATTATACAGTGTATCCGAGAAGACATTCTCAATCACAGTTCCTCTTGTCTGAACAACAGTACAGAAATTGTTTGGCTATTTGATACATTATGATTTGGGATGCAGTTCTACTTCACCGTTTCCAATATCCGGCAGTTGGTTACTCCGAAGTTAATACTTGCTCCGATTGATCAACTTGCAATTGTACTCGTATGTTTATGGTAATCAAAGCGTTTCGACGCTTCGCCATAAAAGTGATTGTTTATTAATGCGTTAATCTTGTGAGCAGAAGTAGTGCGAGGAATGACTGGAAATGTCTGTCGGAAATCACCACACACTAGAAGGAAAACACCACCGAATATTTTTTGTTCCCGCTTAAATCTTGCAAAGTTCTATGAAATGCCCCGAGTGAATGTTTATGGGGCAAACTCATCTGATTATGATTGAACTTCTTTGCAATACCGTAGCCAATCCGTTTTTTTCTATGGTACACATTACGCCTGGTTTCTTATGAATGTCTAATGACAGCTTGAATGCGGAATGCGCAATTTGTCCACTATCTAACAAAGTGACAATAATGCCTGAAAATGCATTTGTTAATGCAGTTCCTATTGCAATCGTATTTTTGTAAGGCTGTGCTTACAAGTTTAGTTGATACAGGAAATGAAAATCCGGACCCGGACTCAAACGCAAAGCCATTCGACCTCATTCCGGCAATATCCAGCTAAGTTAGGGGAGTTTCTGAAATCCGAATCCAGATTCTTGTTCCCGACCCCGAGATGCACCCGGTGATCAATTTCGTTGCACCTAGCCCTGCAAGTTCAGTCTCTGAAGGGGACATTACAGTCGTCCAGCATTATCCAGCAAAATTAAGGGAACTTCTGAAATTCGATTTCAGACTTTTGCATCTCACCCAGATAATCACTTTTCACACCCCAAGGATTTTAAGGTAAGCCCCTGCCATGGTTTGCGTAAAATACGAATCTAGCATTGTTTCGCATTGTGATCATCTGCGTTGTTTGATGCAGTTATGGGCATTTCTTGAATTGGATTGGAATTTTCGGACCAAGACTCACTTTTTGCATCCCTACGTCTGCAAGTTAGGACGGTGCCACTGTCTGCGAATATTATGGTCGTCCAGCATTAGACGGCAAAGTTATCCGAACTCCTAAAATTTGATTTCAAATTCTCCCTCCACACTCCAAAAGGCACACGGGGATGACTTTTGATGCCCCAGCTCGAGCAAGTTCAGTCGCTAGAGGGAATGAAAATCCGGACGTGGGACTTGAATGCAAAACCTTTCCTCCTAATTCCGGAAATATCCTGCAAAGTTACGGGAATTTCTGAAATATCAGATTCTAGTTTCCCGCCCCTATATGCAACCGGGGACTTTTTTCTTTGCCCTCGAGCCTGCGAGATCAGTTCCTGAGAGGGGAATGTTTGGGTCATCCAGCATAATTCGGCAAAATTTCTGGGACTTCTTCGATTTCGGATTCTCGTTCACCTTCCAAAGTACACCAGAAAGTCTCTTTTCACGTACCAAGACTTTTAGGGTAAGTCCCTGCCACGGTCTACGTAAAATATGGTCTTTCGGAACTATCCGAAAAAGTTATGGGAATTTCTCGAATTGGATATCAGATTCAGATTGTCCGTTTCAAGATAAGTAAGGAACCAAGTTTTTACGTTCCAAGGCTCTTAAGGTAAGACCCTGCCACGGTGTGCTAAAAATATGGTCATCCGATTATCCGGCAAAGTTACAGAAATTTCTAAAGTTCAATTTCAGATTCTCGTTTGCAGTCCGAAATACACCAGAAACGCACTTTTTCCGCTCTAAAACTTTTAGGGTAAGCTCCTGCCACGGTTCGTGTTACAGACGGTCGTCCGGCATTATCCGGCAAAGTTAAGGTAATTTCTAAAATTCGATTTCAGAATGTTGTTCACACCCCGAAATATACCAAAAACCAATTTTTCCCCTAAGACTTTTGGGGAAGACCCGCCACGGTTCACTTAGATGGTTGCCCGGAATTACCCCGGCAAATTAGGAAATTTTCCCAGAAAAAGATATTGATTGCATTGCCCATTTTGAAATATGTCGGCCCAAGGGTTTTTAAGGTGACCCGCCAGGGTTGTAAATTACGGTTAACCGGCATTATTCAAAAAAATTCCGGATTATTAAAACCGATTCAAAATTCATTAAACCCCCCAAAAATACGCCAGGCATTCATTTCGGGGTCTTTTCAAAAACCGTTTTTCCCAGAACACAGCATTGGACATTTTGCAAATTTTTCCCTTTTTGGTTTTTCCCCAATTCCGGCAAAAAAAAAAATATAACGTCAATTAAAAAAACTACCCATTATTTCGTTACGAAATGACCACAATAAAAAAAATTTATATTAAAATCGGTTGAATATTTTTGGGATTATCCCGCCCAAAACACTTGAACTAATTTTTATAATAAAGATTTTTTAACTTCTTTTTCAGAAGAATATTCCATTAAAAATTGGGTTTGTATCAAATTTTTGAAAAGTATTTTTTAAAACCGATTCCCAATTTTTAACTTTTTTGAAACCCGATTTATATTTATATAAAAAGGGGCCCCAATTCTTTACAAATTTTAAAGTGGGTTTTGGACTTAAAATCATTTTTTTAGGGAATTTTGGGCCCAAAATGAGTGGTAAGCAAAAACTAAAAAAAAGAGACGAAATAAAGACGTTTATTAAAAGCGTCGTTGACAAGCGTAGAAACAATAACTCTTCATAACTATTCAGTATATGAATTACAAAGTCCACTGCTGTTCACATTTTTTTTAAACTGTCAGTCGAAGAAGATAGCCTCCAAATTAAAAAGCGTATACTGCTGAAAATTGAAGAGGTGAAAAGCGTTTTTCGCTTAACACTCTACAAACGGTCTGATGACTCCACTGATGAGCAACAGCTCTTGTACTTGACTCTGGTCAAAAGCCCAAAGTTTGATGTTTCTTCCAGGCTTGAAATGCGTACATCTTTTACCCAATGTATGGTGCGTGGAACGAACGTGTTTCAAAAAAACTGACGCTCCGCTGAAAAATTTGGATCCGGACGTTCATCAAGAAACTGCGCGTGATGCATTCGTAGAGCAGCTCTGCCGTTACCATTTTCACGGCCGTACATGTAATGCATGTCTGCATTCTCGGCGTTCGTAAAGTCTCTCATCGTAAACGTCAGCACAATTGTGAATGACGCTTTCCCCTACTGAGATGCGTCATGTTGAACGGCAGCTATATACATTTACTATCCCCTACCGGCAACGAAACCAACCGGTAACTCCATTTCTCTTTTTTTTTTATTTCGCCTGTTTGGGCCTCACTGCGTCATTTGGGCTCATACATTCCTATACAATAAATGATTGCTACATATAATGTCCTGTGTCTACCCTTAAAGTTTGTACCATGAATTTGGGATCACTATGTATACAAATCTGTAAACATTATCTCTTCCCTTCGAATCACACGCAGTTGATATAAATACCCCGAGTACAATGTTTTTTGACAGTCGTGTGGCCCGCGGACCACTGTAAATCTATTGATGTATCCCACAGATCTTTATAAGTTTATTAATTTGTCCCTTGAGTGTGAATGGTTGAAGACCCCCTAGATTACATAACTTGGTGTATAATATTATGTTGATTCGAAATAAGTATATAATTGGAAAAAACATAAAAAGCTATTGGTGCTGTAAATCATCCACTTCAAGATTCGAAATTGTGCGACTAAATAAACTATAACAAAATACATTGCTAGGATTGTTTAGTGTAGCGTATCATTAAATCTTTTCATTTAATTATCGGTAAAAGAGAAAAAAAATAGAAATCTGATGAAAATTTTTGATGTTTACGATTTGCACTCTGGAGACAAAACAAAAGTATTCAAAAAATTCATCTCGCGCACCAACCCAGGTGTGCTTTAGCTAGTTAAAAATTAAATCATTAAAACACGTTTTTAGCCGAGAGAGCTATATTCAGAACTGAACGACTTCGAGATGAATTACGCAGATTTAGAAATTAATTTAAACAAAACATGCATGAGACTCAATGATAACAACTCATGAGTTATATATAAAAATTGTATTCCTTCTTAACGCAAACGAAACAAAAATTCAATTTTCAGAAGCATTCAAACACCTCAACTCTAAAACTGCGTTAACAAAAAGATAATACACTCCCTTGTGGATATTGAATACATTTCCTCCGAAAACACGACCGGGGTTCCCCTTTTATTACTTTTATCGCGTTGTGTGGCCTCGCCGCAATAAAATAACACCACAATTCGTCTTATTTTTCTCAGCGGAAAGATGCGAAATGCAAAGGCGACAAAGAACATGTTTGCTGGTATCTCTTGGATGGTTTCTGAGAATTCTTTTTTCCCCTCTCTGCTTTCTGGCACAGGCAATATCCTTTCAAATCGATCCTCTTCACTTTTATTTATTTTTTTCACATCTGGAATCACATTCTTAAGCCTTTTGTGCATGATTTCATGCTTTATCTTCATGGAAAAGAAGACGCCTTTCACCACCCGACTTTTCCATACAACCCTGAATATTTCTTGGGAGCGAAACGATTTCGCTCAATGGATGGTGGCTGGGAAGGTTAAGAGCTCCTATCATTTGACGATATTGGGAATTTATAGTCTCTACAACGCTTCTCTTGGTATAGTTTTTTGGAATGAATCTTTTGCGGAATGCAAGTTGAATTTTATAGAGAGTTCAATAACTTTCGAACGCTTTTAAATGCTGATGCTCTAAAATAGAGCAAACATGAAAGTGTTGCGCGAACTATGTTTAGTTCTATTTTTGTTAATAATAACTTAAAAGCATCTTAAAAATATCTTAGAGTAGAGAAGGGATGGCAAACCATTGTCACACGTGCCATTGATGGCACGAGGCACAATATTTTGGGCACGCCACCAATCAAAACAATCAACCACGATTGATTCTTCAACCAAGGAATTTTCAGAGAGATTTTCTCAGTTCAAAGAATTATCAGAAACGCTCAAGTTTATTTTGTATCCTGATGTGACATCATTTGATAAACTAAACTTGCCCCAATTCATCGTTGGATATTAAAGAATTTGAAAAGCAACTTATTGATTTCTAGTCTTGTTCAATATGGATTTAAAAATTTATCGAAACAAGGAAAAAGTTAGAACTGATTGAAACAGAAAAATTAACAAGCAATATAAGTAAAAATGCCAGTAACGAAATTTTGGAAACATTAAATTTGAATCCAGATACGTTTACTTGTTAGAAGAAACAGGCTCAAGCTATTTTCATCCACCTATGCCTACGAGTCATTATTTTCAGAGATGAATAACATTAAACACTCGCTTAGAAACCATTTGACAGATGACTCCAATTCAGCATGCATTCTATTAAAAGTAACATCTTACACCTTATCCTAATATAATTGATTTGTCACTTAATCTGTGACAGCAGAAATAACACTGATGTTACTTTATATAATTTGAATTACACGCAGGGGCGGCTCTAGGGCGGACAAACTGGATCCCTGCCCGGGCGGCAAATTTTAAAGGCGGCATTTGGATCAAAATTGAAAAAAAAATTTTTTTTTTGTGACAAAAAAATTTGATATATTTTCTGAAATATTATTAGGTGTGAATTTGGTATTTCATTTAACATATCTTATTTTTTTATTTTGTACTTTGTGTATTTAATGACAATTTTCTTTTATGTTGAAACTTGAAGGGTTCGAGTATATGTTAAAGCATGAAAACTAATATGTTTACACATCTTTCACTAGTAACTTTCTCCCAATCCCGGAGTGAGGTTACAAAGGACATTCCTTTCATCCTTTCGATATCCGGTTTCAGCTATCCAAAAGGGGACAAAGATAATAAGAAGTTTTGGTAGATAGAGAGCCACAGGAGATGTTTTATTTTAGTCTTGAGTGTAGTCACTATAAATTTTAAAAAAAGACGTTTGTGATCTCCACCATTAGTAGACTATTTTTCGAAGAAATTGGCTTGTTGAAATAGATGATTCTTTCTCTTACATTTCTCTCGTTTGAAATAATAACAAGGCGGCACATTAGAGAAAGGGGCGGCATATTCCATTTTTGTCCGGGATGGCTAAACTGCTAGAGCCGACCCTGATTATACACGTTTAACTAAAACATTTACTACTACAAAATACAAACTGTATTTTTCTGTAGTAAATAAAGAGCTTTGTGTTGTTAGTATTTAGTTTTATTATTTTTCCAATAATCACGTCAAAATTATTTGACGGGACGTATATACCTCATTTTGCATTTCTTTAGAAAAAAATGACACGTTGATCCATAAAGGTTAGCCACCCCTGGAATAGTGAGTGAGAGCAAAATTAAGGTGGCACCATAAGGCTCCCCTAGGTTTATTGGCTACGAGCCTCGTTATTTTGAACCACGGTCACATGACAAGGACGATATCTGAGGTACCCTCCCTCTTTCCAAACTACACCGACAGGAAGACGTTTGAACCTCGACAGATTTCGAGTGCAGACCCAACTCAAGTGAAGACAAACGATTCTTTTCTTCAAATAAATAAAAACCACTCGTCTGAAAAAAAAAATGTTTATAACTCGCATGATTTTGTGACTTTATTTTTGCATTTTGCGTATGGATTCACGATTTTCTTAAATTTTCAGAATCTGTAGTTGCCCTTTATATTTTAAACTCAAATGATCCTTTCGATTTTGTGCACTTCCAAAATAAAGCGAAAAAAAAATAATAAATAAGAGCGTAGAAGGAAGAAACTTAATACAATAATGGCAATAGATTCAAAAAAAAACTTTTTACATATCGTGAATGGCAATTCTAGGTGAATAAGAATAAACTGGAATTCAGAAGTAAAATCATTTAGAATAAATGAATACGCTCAAAAATGGTTATTTATGGTTTCCTAGAGAGCTTTTTTCCTTTTTCTTTCCCCTTTCGAAGAATATAGATTGATTATGAAAAAATACATATAAATCTTGCAGAATTTTAATCTATTAATACATATGTATTCAATTTATCAAAATCAATTCAACTGAACAGCTCAGAGAAAATTCATATGTGTCCTCTTCTGGTAATAAAAAGTACAATTTTATAAGCCACATTGAATTGTTTTCCAATAACGTCAATCTGTCAGTCAAGTCCTCCACTTCTTTATTGAACCAAGAATTTCAAGGGAAGTCCAGCAAATTTCTACCCATTTTTCACAGAGTTGAGCAAGATTTTCCCTGGCAGCTGACAACTTATATCTTGAGTTGAACTAGATGGTGTGCTAACCGTCAAACATTCAAAAAATATTCTACCATACGAAAAATGGAAAGCCAGATTTTTATTCTAAAAAATGAGTAAACTTTAGTGATTTTTGAATACTATGTAAAATAAATATAATATTTTTATGAATAATAATTGATATAAAATTATTAGCACAATGAAAAGCAAATACAGTGAAATATGAAACCATTTGAATGTGATTTTAAAAACCAAAATATATATATATATATATATTATGTCAGGTTTGAAAAGTTTAGTTTCAAAATTAAGTAAGTAATAAAGGGAAAAATAGAGCGAACCCCTTTTACCATCACGTAAGGATTTGTGGGTAACAAAGTTTATTTAAAAGGGGGAGCGAGCGCTGACGAAGAACGGAAAAACCCAGGCAAAAGATAACGTCACTAAAAAAATGATTCAAATTTTTCTAAAAGTTTTTAATAATTTTTAATTTTATTTTAATTAACAGGATCCTATTTTTAGGCTTTTTCCCCAGAAAAGGGAAAAAACTGCAATTTTTTTTCCCAAATTTAAAAAATTTGGGTAAACCAAGAATCCCCTATAGTTTTCCCAAACCCCCTTTCTATCTTCGCTCAGCAAGATTGTTGAGCATATTTTTTTCTAAATAGGATCCATACTTTCCTCTCGGGATCTAATATTTTTAAACCCCCTAATCAATATGGTTTCCCCTAAAAACTTTCGCCCAATCCCCCACTGCTAAGGATTACAGAAAAATCTCTTCTGGTTTTTTAGGGGGGCGATCCCCCGGAGCTGTCTTCCTGATATTAAAGGGTTTTCGATCGTGTCTGGATCAGTGGGCTTATTTACAAACTGATCAATTATAACTTCCCCCCTCTCTCTATTCATTTTCATAAACTTTTATCTCGTCAATAGATATTATCAGGTAAAGAGTTAATAACCCCCCTCTCAGACACCCATTACATAAACATGGGGTTCCCGCAAGGTTCCTTATTGGGGGCCAAATTTTATTAAACCCTAAAATCAACGACATGCCCACACACCCACAAATTTGGTTAAACCCCCCTACGCAGATGACACCTGTATCACTGCCTTTTTTAAAAAAATCCCCAACACCATCACCCCGCTTTAAAAAACAGGCATCTCTCCTCAAAAAATTTTTTAATGACTGGAAAAAAAAAATTAATGTTGAAAAAACTGTTGCTGTTTTTTTCACCAGGAGGAAAAAAACGCACTCCCCCCAAACCCCTTTTACTCTACCCAACTTCACTGGTCTCAGAGTCCCTGGATTTAGGCGTCATGTTGACCAAAAAGCTCATCTGGAAACAAAAAATTTTATATCAGCACGAAAAAAATTTCCCCGGGCGTTTTTAGATTAATTTACCCCCAAAAAACCCGGGAATTCGGGAAATGACTATCTCAAATAAGGAAACTTACACTGCCCCCCTTGCCCCATACTTAGTTACGCTGCCCCTGTGGGGGGCTATGCAGCAGATTCCAATATTAAAAATTTTGAAATAGCTCAAAAAAATTTTCTATCAGGGTCCAAAAGCCGGACCTGGCAGATATGTTAGAAATTCATTAATTTATAGGGACTTTAAAAAACCCTCCTTTTTTAAAACATCATACATTCAAAAATCTCCCAGGAAATTTTTTTTAACGATATTCAATTTTACCAATAACTTAAAAACTTGTTGGGCATCCAAAAAAATATAACCTGGATGATAAAAACAAGAGGCCAAGGGGGAATTTCCTTGACTCGTATAATCCCCCCCTAATTTTTTCATTCCCAAAAGTGAATGAAAAAAAATAGCTTAATTTATATTTTTTATTTTCATCAGGGGTTTTTATGTTTATTTTCTATTTTTTAAAATTTTTTTTCACCCACCAGGGGCCCCCCCCCCTCTTTTTAATATTTAATTTTTTTTTCAGGGGAGCCAAAAAAGAGAGTTAATTCTCACTTGGTTTTACCCATCAATACAGTGGCTCCATCTACCAAAATTTCGTTCCACATCCCAAATCAAATTTCTTCACTGCCGGGAAAACCCGGAGGGGTTTCCCAAGACCGTGATGTCACCCCGAGTCCTTTCCCACCCAGCCAATCAAACCCCCGCCTCTACTTCAGGAAGATTTTTAAATCAAGGGCCCCCCCCAAGGCCCATAAAATTATCCAGATAGGGGAAGGAGGGTCAGTTTTGACCCATTTCCCCAAGACGTGAATCTAAACTCTAAACTGACGAAGAACGTCACCAATGGGAGCTCACACAGTTCATACAGGCCTCACAACATCCCAGAGCCCAATACTCCAAGTATGGGACGGAGGGACGCTTCGCGTCCCAGCGCCCAACGATGACCAGCGACTTCCGGACGAAGAACGCATACTCGAAAAGGCTTAGCTGGTGACTCCTGTCCGAAGTGTGGCCGCGGTAGCCGAGTGGTATAGGTGTCGGACCATGGCTTGCCTTGTCACGAGTTCGAGACCAGTACCACTAAAGACCCGCCTTGTGGGGCAGCGATGCACGTTAAATCTGTCGAGAGCTGAAACGTCCTCCCGTTGGTGTGGTAGTTAGGAGAGGGGGGTGCCAGCTCAGGTGTCGTCCACGTCACTTGACCATGGTTCAAAATTACGTGGTCCGTCGCCAAAAGCCCTCGTGTAGCTAAGCAGTGCGACGTTAATATTCAATCAATCAACCTGTCCGAAGTGTTGCTAATGTTCTACTCGGTTGCGTGCCAAAGGGCCGCCATGTTGGATTTTATGTGATTGAAGCAAAATAAAGAAGTTATTATAGAGATGATGCCTTCCTCATTTTACCAGCAGGCCTGGGTCCTGTCATATATATATATATATATTTGATATTTTGAGATATTCGTAAGATCTTCTCATTTAAATAATATTTAATTTACTTTTCAATTTTAGAACATTTTAATTTACTATTGAGAAGAAATAAAAAAAAAAACATCCATAGAAAATTACTTGGGTAAAGAATGACTAAAATATATTATACGTTTTAAATAATCACATATTCTTCTAAAAGCAACTCACACACACATTATATATGAGTTTTATAATAAAACAACTTCGTCTTCCAACTATGTGAAAGCTATAAATAACGGAACTTACTATTTTGAATCATGATCACGCTATAAGGACGATACATCTATCGGTAAAATTTTGCTTAACTTTTGTATAAGTTTTAATTTGGTGCGAATTAACTAAAAGATAAATTTATCCCTTTTGTAAGATATTTTTGAAAATTAATTTCTTTATTGACAAGGACAGGCATTTTAAAAATGCCATGTACAATATTAGTAACTCAACTCAAAGTCAGTGGCGCAACAGCCCATGAGGGTCAGGGGCCAACTGTGCCCACCCCCCAGTAACGTGACTATCGGGCGCTGAGGGGCATCAGCAGATGTTCCGATCAGGTGGTCAGTCTGAAGCGAGACCCGCAGTGTTTAAGTCCCTAAGCAAGCATCCCTACTCACTGCAGTAGGGATGAAAAGCTGAGTTGACCTTGCCCAGCCCGGGAATAGAACCCGACCTGTGGTGTCGAACAATTATTAGTAGCTAAAGCAAAAAAAAAACGTCCCTTGATATCTATTATACTTTTAAAGATGACTAAAAGAAATGAAGTATTACAAGCCTGATTTTTATGAAAGATATTTAAGTCATTACCGAAATGAATAAAATTCCATTTGAGCATTTTTGTTAGCGTTACCATAGAGATACAGCATTCAGGTAAATTCGTTGAGTTACTCGCATTTTATAAAAACTTGTTTTCAATTTTAAAATGTTTTAATTTCTCCATTTGTGTTAGCATTTTACTGCGTTACTATGACTACGACGAGTTGGGGTTTGCGTCTAATTTTTAACCCGTTTCGATCCATTTACAAGAATTATTTATTTATGTTTGCTGTAATTCAGGGGCCAACCACATTCTGGGACAAATATTTTTACATTATTGAAAATAACTCATTGAGTTCAAGTTTGCACCTCTGATTTTATTACATAACTTAAATTACTTTCATGCAATTTTCGTCTACTCAAACTCTTTTAATGAATAAATGCATCACATATAGATACTTTGATTTTGAACAAAATTAGATGGATATGGAAATCCAAGTTGGAAAATAGCCAAGCTTATCTAAAGGAAATCTGATATAATAATCTATTAAAAAAAGAAACACACTTCGTGACATTGATAATACAACATCAGAAAGCAATGGATAGAAAATGAAGAAATTCGCGCCAAACAGAGGGACAGCAAAGAACAATAAAGATGTTCAATTTGAAAACAAGAAGCAAGAAAACAACTTCAGCTCAGGTTGTACGATTACTGCGATAAGCTATACATGAAACAGCACGTCTAGTTGCGAGAATATGTGGATGGTATTCAGAAATATGGCTGTCCATTTCCATGTTCACCAATTGCCGCAGTTCATTGAGCATAAGCTATCTAAGCTGGGGCTAGTTTGCAATCTAATTTTCCATCACAGTTCGTCTTCTGAATGAGGTAGTTATGACATCCAAATTGAGTTCAATCACGTCCCAGATGTGTTCGATTGGCGAGTGATCACGAGATAATGGTGCCAAGGAAAGCATCTATACATCTTACATAGCACTTTGGTTGATGTGCAATGTGCACTCAGGCATTAGGAAGAGGGAAATGTCACCAGCTATAGCAAAATATCCACGTATCATTGGGCCGTCCACTGCCCTGAATACTAATTTATAAGATGACTTGCTATCGCATTTGATGGTGCTCCTAATCATGATGTGACATGGCCGTCTGTCGATAGCTATGTCTTGGGGTTTCCGCGTAAGTTAGAGGTGTGAGATTATCGGAAGGATGAGACATTCTATAATTCTTAATATGACTTTTATTAAGAATTTAAGTTAAATTACTTAGAGATATTGAACAAACTTATATTAAGTGAGAATAAACCAAAGTACTTAGATCGCGCAATTAGATCACTTATCAGTATAACTAATTAGATCCGCCTAATCTCGATTCAATAATTTACTAGCGTTCAGAATACAATCTTCCTACCTTGGAGGAATACTCAACGTCCAATTACTTTCAGGTAGACTGATGGGCTCGTGTGCAATAGTATGCACCTTGTATAGATTAGCGAGGGTGGGCGTCTCCGTGATTCCTGGGTAGGCCGGCTAATTACACTTCCACCTTTTCCGAACTAAGCTTTCTCTAAATTGCCATCCTTGCTCACTAAACTTTCTATCCTTTTAAAGGTTATCTTATTTGCATTTTTGCTTCGTTTTTACTTGGATTTGGGTTGGAAAAGTTTTGCCATTAATCGTGGCCGTCAAAGAACGTAGGAGTTATGTTAGAAGAAGAACGCGAGAGATGTCACAATGATATTACGTTATCAAGCAGTAGGGTGTTCCACAGATGCAACTTTCATCACTTGAGCTCACACTCGTACGCCAGGACTATAAATGAACAAATAAAAGCGTGACTCTTGTGAGAACACGACACTTCCATTTCGCCTTCCACGTCATTCTAGCTCATTACTGTTGCAAACTGAATCGCCTGTGCTATGCAATCAATAAAAGTCTCTGAATGGACATCTTAAGTTCAGGCCACAAGCGCTTTATTGACATGTAATGGTTCTATTTGATGTGGGAACATCAAGGCCTACTACTATCACCTCCCACACCGACAAATTCAGGGGGTGATAGTAGCAGCATGGAGACGGAAATCACTACAGAACATGAGTTCGCAAACCATGTTTATTCAGTGAAAATCGCAATACTAGTAGCCTTCGGGAGGACAATGAGCCAGACGAGGGAAGTGACCAAGCGCATGCGGGTATTTGAAGCACCATTGTAGGGTTGAATAAACCTGCTCGTATGCAAATTTCCCATTTCTCCCGAAGTTGCTGCAGTTAGTACCAGCCACTGTGCACCAGAAGGTAAAGCTCATACATTGTGACGGGGCTTTATCGGTACTTCTAATAATCCTCTTGGGATATCTTTGGGCCATAATGGCAATTCTTTCCAATCAACCCAAGAAGAGAGCGTGGTTTTGCAGATTAGGAATTGTATATATTGGAATGTTAGTATTCGCGTTGGGGCACTAAGTAGTAAGTAAAGCTAAGTGAAGTAAAGCTCTAGGTGAGGTTCTAGGAGAAGAGTCTTAGTGTATTACGTGAGTTCTATGATTCGGTCTGATAGTGCTAGTCAAGTTGATCAATAAGTGGGTCCGAGAACAGAAGAATATTCCCTCAGTTGGAGCAAGTCGTTTCGAAGAATATACTGACGCTATAAGGACTGTAGCTGTTCGTCGAGAAAATAGCGGTAAGACAGTTTGCTTAAGCTTTAAGACTAGAGCGGATTCTAATAAGTTAGGAAATCAGCTATAAATATAGATACAGCGGTTTATTGCGATATTTGTCACAATTACGGCTTTCGTCGCATCACTCCTGATCATAAGCCTCCTAGACTAGTGTTGTTTTATTGAATATAAATTAAGATCATAATAAACTAATTTTATTATGGCAGAGTTTAGTGGTCCATCTTTCATTCCCTCAAACATAGGTGTCGTGGATGGTGAGGAGATGAAACTCCCAGTGGGCGGGGAATCACAACATTACGGTGCACCAGCACATTGTTCGATTGAGTTGCGTAACCAGCTCCATGTTGCATATCCTGGGAGCTGTACTGGGCACGAAAAACTTTTGTGGGCTTCCATGCTCCCCAAACCTCAATCCCTTGGATTTCTTCTGGTGATACATGAAATGGCTTGTGTATGAGAAGCCGGTTGCTACAATGGAGGATCTTAAAGTAATTATCGTCGTCACTTCAGCTGACATTGCCAACCCATTGGATTTGTTTGAAAGCGTCCAGCAAACGGAGAGAATAAATATTTTCAGACCCATTAATTAATATCCATTGAAGAACAAGACTAATTCCAGCAGCCACATAATTCTGGTTCCAAATATCAAACTCAAGGATAAATTCAACAAAGAATAAATGATAGTTCAAAAAACTAAAAAAACAGGCTTTTATTGTAGATCGAACTAAAAACTGAAAAATAAATTGTAGTTTTTTTTAAACTATAATTTACTGTAAACATACTTTACGTCTAAATAAAAGCATTTCTTCCCTCTTATTGTCCCTTTTTTTTCCACTCGTCATCGCGGTTTAAGTCTCCTGTTCTATTTTGATTTGTCGTCCCCATGCTGCCCACTATCACTCCTCCGAATTTGCCGGTCGAATTCAAAAACACCCTGTCCACTATAGAACTTTTTCCCTATTTTCATCTTTTTGCATTACTCGATAGATGTCCCTTACTAATTTGCCATAGTTTTTAGTTTCTTCACTGTCTCAATCTTACGAAACGTAAAAATGTTCGATGCAAAAATCAAAGTTCGATAGACATTGCTTGTGATTCGTATAGATTACATGAACATTTTCTCGTTAATCATTACCTTAAAATATATTTTTATTTTTGCGCGCAATTTTTCGAAGAGAATTCAAATAAATTGGACAGTACATTTCTATTTAAGGAAAGTAAATCCCAGATTTTTTTAACAACGTGTACTATATAATTTATACCGCATTCAAATTTATCCATTTAACGCATATCCGCTTTAATATATTCACTAAACCTACAATAAAAGGCAAGAAAACATAGAATACAAAAATTAGACCTAGATTTAGCTTTGACCTGATATATACGAGTATCTCTTTTCATCTGTTAAAAGATGAAAAAGTAGTACAAAGTTAAAAGTTTTTCAAAAAGTTTATTTTTTCACTAGATATGAGAAGTTGTATGCATATCTTAGATATAGGATAATTTAAATGCAAAATCCCATATATTTAAAGTAATTTACATATAAAAAGTAATGTCAACATTACGCTAAATATTTTGAAGATTTATTGATATATATAGCATAAAAAATAATAACCTCCCCCCTTGACGTTCTGAATAAAAACCGAGAGATTTATCTCCTTTTCTTTAAAAAAGATGTCTGTCTATTTGATTTAAATTTAAAACAATGTTTTGTTTTTTAAATATGTACTTTTCAAAAATAAATCTTGTAAACGTCGAGGGATTTTGGTGTTTTGTGCTTGCATATATCGACCAAAAATAAGGTAAAAAGTCTTAAATGTGTAAAAAAGTTATAACAAAAAACAAGTTATATAAAAAAAAAAGTTTAGTCAATTCCTACTTTGAATGGATGAATAGAAAGTATTTTATTATGATTGAAAATTGGAATAGGATAATATATATATATATATAGGGAGAGAGTGAACTAATAGTAGAGGAATTGAAAAAAGAGCATGATTTGTCAGCATTGTTGTAACAATGCACACTTGGTTTGGCAGAAAATCAGGTTTTCGACGACAACTTTTGTCTTAACAATGTAACTGTTAAAACAGAGACGATTCTAAGTTGGCGTCAATTGATTGATTGAATATTAACGTCGTACTGTTTAGCTACACGAGGGCTTTTGGCGACGGACCACGTAATTTTGAACCATGGTCAAGTGACGTGGACGACACCTGAGCTGGCACCCTCTCTAACTACCACCCCACACCAACGGGAGGACGTTTTAGCCTCGACAGATTTAACATGCATCGCTGCCCTACACGGCGAGTCTTTAGTGGTACTGGGCTCAAACTCGTGACAAGGCAAGCCACGATCCGATACCTATACCACTCAGCTACCGCGGCCAGCTAAGTTGGCGTCAAAAACCGATAATTAATTTAATTAAGTTTAATTAATTAATATTTGAAAAAACTGTATTAACATCAAGTGTCACCTCTACTAAAAGTTTAAAAAAATTTATTTGAACTTGATTGGATGAATAGAAAGTATTTTATTAACGATTGAAAATTTGAACAAGATAAATATATAAATATCTATTTAGAGAGAGTAAGCTAATAGCAGAAATTGAATTACATCGTCTAAAATTTGAATAAATTCAATCTAGAATGTTATTGTGCAATTTATTTCTGCAAGAATTTCTCACGCATACATCTATAACCAGCCAGAGTTTTTCAGCTTTGGAAGAAAAATTATAACTTAGATGAAATTTTATGTTTTTCGAGAATAAATGAAACGCGATTTCGGAATGACAGAATACCTGATAAATCGTCCTCGACTAGAAAAGTTCTTGCCTTTCTACATAAGAGTTGTCACAGTAATAGTCGAGTGATCTTATTCTGGAGATCATGGCCGACGCTGTTGCAGTCGAGTCGTAGGTTCGAGTCCTGATGCCTCTAAGGATTCGTCATGTTGCTAGATTGTTGAATTTTAAAACTAACATAACTCATAGCCTCACATTGGGTGAGGGAGCAAGAGAGTTTTATAAAGTCGCATTATAAAGATGCAGGAGGGGGATTAGTGGCTGTCCTCGTAATTTTGAACCACGGTCACGTGACGAGAACGACACCTGAGCTGATGCATCCCTCTCCTAATATCCACACCACACCGACGAGGGGATGTTTGAGCTTCGACAGATTTAACGTGCATCGGCCCCTCTGAATGGCGGGTCTTCATCGATATCGGGCTCGAACTCGTAACACGCCACCAACGAATCTGTGACTTTAAGCACTAAGCTACAACGGCTACACTTTGGGAAGTTTGGAGAATAAGGAGGGTGCAAGCTCTGATTCATTCTCGTCATTTGACTATGGTTAAAAATTACGAGATTCATTGCCAATTGGCAACATGTTGCTTTTCGGGTAATTTGAATAAATAATCAATCTCATCTAAACATAACTCAAAATTATGAGTTATGTCTCAAATATTCTCTATGTAACTTCAAAAACAACGATAGCAATACAATCAATCGTGAAACAAGTTCATAAAGAAAGAAACGGCAACAACTAATTAAAGAAATGAAAAAGTATAAAACCCCTCTCAGTATATAAATATTTAACGTTTTCTCATTTCATGTACGAAAGACAACTCTTGTTTTTAGGGCTTTAGTATAAAGCGCTTAACAGTGTACTATGAGCAAAACTACTAAATCGTGACGCTATTTCACGTAAACCGTAGATAAAATTGCAGAGAAACTCAGATACTAAGTAGCATGGGTGATTGAATTTTTGTTAACGTTACTCTGAGAAACAATGCAAGAATGGGTGACAGTCTTCATTATTCGGAACCACGGTCAAATTACAAGGACTGCATCCAAACTTTAAAAATTTTCATACCATCTTAATATGAGGACTCTGAACCCGACAGATTTGACGCACACTAGCTTTTCTACAAGAGTAAGGGTTGATTAACGTCACACTACAAAGCTGCATGAAAGCTATTGGCGACGAACCTCGTAATTTTGAACCAAGATCAAGTGAGAAAAACGACACTTCAGTAGGCATCCAACTCACGCCAATGATAGGATTTTAAGCCATGAAGGATTTAGTGCATCAACCCCTCTACACAGTACAAGTCTCGAACTCGAGACAAGCTGGCCACGAATCCGTAACCTTCACGGCTAGGCTGAGTGAGGGAATATTAACGTCGCACTGTTCAGCTACTCCAGGGCTTTGGCTACGGACCTCGTAATTTTGAACCATGATCAAGTGTCGAGGACGACACATGAGCTGGCACCTCCTCTCTCCTAACTACCACACCAAGACCACTTAATTACCATGGTCTTAGAATGGGCCTCAAACATATGACCATAACTATTCAGTTATTGCAGCCGCATCATTTTGACGAAAGTAAATTAAATTTAATTTTTCACTATTTCTTTTATGGCCGCGGTAGTCGAGTGGTCAAGATATCGGATCGTGGCTGGCCTTGTCACGAGTTCGAGCCCAGTACCACTAAAGCCCCGCCGTGTAGGGCAGCGATGCACGTTAAATCTGTCGAGAGCTCAAACGTCCTCCCGTTGGTGTGGTGTGGTAGTTAGGAGAGGAGGGTGCCAGCTCAAGTGTCGTTCACGTCACTTGACCATGGTTCAAAATCACGTAGTCCGTCGCCAAAAGCCCTCGTGTAGCTTAACAGTGCGACGTTAATATTCACTCACTCTACAAAGACGTGGCATTTTTAAGTTGGGAATAGAAGCATTTTACTCATTTCCAGTAAAGTTTTGAGATAAAATATTTATATGTGATGTGTAAACTAGTGTTGATAACATCGTAATACACAAAAGAGAATCACTTTAACAAAATAACTGAAATGGATTAGTTTTAGTTTAGTGAATATTAACGTCGCACTGTTCAGATACACGAGGGCTTTTGGAGACGGAACACGTAATTTTCAACCATGGTCAAGTGATGTGGAAGACACCTGAGTGGGCACCCCCTCCTAACTACCCCACCACATTAACGGGAGAACGTTTGAACCTCTCGACAGATTTAACGTGCATTGCTGCCCTACACAGAGGGTTTTTAGTGGTACTGGGCTCAAACTCGTGACAAGGCCAGCCACGATCCGATACCTTGACCACTCGCTACCACGGCCACTAAATAAAATGTAATAAAAACACAAAACGATGTAAAAAAAATTGCAAAAATGAATAGAAATGGAGTATTTAATGAATTTTTTGAAAACAAA
Organism: Trichonephila inaurata madagascariensis; assembly: GCA_019973955.1. NCBI lineage: Eukaryota > Metazoa > Arthropoda > Arachnida > Araneae > Nephilidae > Trichonephila > Trichonephila inaurata. The sequence continues at coordinate 361,557 of BMAV01015649.1, read as the reverse complement.
CACACAAAACAAAATAATTTTTTTCAGTGGGAAGACATTTATGATCGGTTTTCAATTTTGTTTCATCTCAACTAAAAAGCAATTTAAAAGCTTTTATTTCATCACGGATGTCCCCAATCGAGCAGCCAGATCGTTAAAACTCGTGAGGAATGTTAGAGATATTGAATGAGATTCGTGAAATGTGGAAAAGATGAACGATACACGCAATTAAGAGAACTCATTACCACTTTCATCAAAACATGATGAAAAGGCTGAAAGTAATAACCGGAGAAACTAACCTTAGAAAGTAATAATTTGTATAAATATTTCGACAGATGAGTTTCAATAATTACTTGATTATTAACATCCCCTTTAGCTGAATGTATAACGATGTGTAATGAGATTGGTCATTACAACTTTCCGGATAAATATCAGAATATTGATATCAGAGTTGAACATCAAGAATATTAAAAAGCACGACTTTAAATTAGTTATGAATGTCTTAAAATACATCCACAGAGAAGTCACAATAATTCAAGAATTTGTAGTGTATAATACTAATGCAAAATTTTTTTAAAAGTATATTTTTTTTACATAAGGATTCAAAAGTTCCCGGACTGGACTTATAACGTGGAAAATTTTTACAGTAGAGCACAAAGTAACATTTTGTGTTATTAAACCCTCCTTTCTAAAAACGATACAGATTTTTTGTAGGGGATTATTTAGTCTTGGCGATTGAAAGAAATTGGTTTTTGGGTGATAATGGATATTCATTTGGGAAAAGGCTGTGAGTTTCCCCAAAAATTTTTAAGAAACCCGGGGATACGTTATCGAACGCAACCCCGGGGTACGACATTTCAGAGAAGGAGAAAGTGTCGAAGAAAAAAAATTTGATTCCCAGATTTCCCAAACTGAAAAATCAAAAAAGTTTCTGGGGGGGGGCCCCCCTACAGAATCAGTTATACCTCGCCCCATGTCAATGGTACTAAATAAGGATCTTAAATGATACGGTGTGTTAACTACCCCCCGCATGTTAAAAAAGACAAATCTGCAGATGAAGAAAAAAAGGGCACTTTGGGCTGAATTAAAAAATCAAAAAATGGTTTCCCCAAAAATGTTAAAGACCTCCATTATGGAAAAAGGTGTTTTCCCCTCAAGAGTCTTACTGAAGGAGGATGTTTTTAAGGTTTAATTGGGAATTTTTTTTTAAGTCATACACCGCCCGTAATTTTTGAGCCCCTTACGGTTCCTTCATTAAGTAAGTTTGAAAATTTTTTAAAAAGCTGAGGGGAAAAGTTTTTTTAAATTTAAAAATGGATATAAGGTTCGAATCCAGATTCCACCCCAGATATGCTGAGTAGAAAAAACATTTGCTGTACAGAGGGTAAGAGTGAATGATATTAATGTTTTCACAGACGTGATGGAAAAATTTGGTAAGCGAATTCAAAGAACCTTTTTACAATTCCACTTCGAGGTCAATTGCTAAGTACCAGGCTTCAACAACTTACGACTAGCCAGCCACATTTGGCCCGCGATACATTTCCAAGTGGCACACACCCATTCTGCAAATGTGTTAATTTTTGAAAGGGTGGAAGTTGTGATCATTTTGAAATGAAATTTGTTAATTTAACATCTTCAGAATTATGACAAGCAAACTTTACGGAATTACGAAAAAAATCTGGAAGATAATTAACGATAAATCGACAGCTGTTTTTTTTAATTTGTTGGATTTCATTGCTGAAGGAATTTAAATGTTTGAAGAAAACTACTTGTACTAACTATGCTTTCCGCTTTTTTGGTTTGCATATCTTTGTAAACAAATCTTTATTAGATGAAAAATATTTTGAGTTCGCAAAGAAGTTATTTAACAACTAAACATTCAGAATCATGTCGAGTTGAAATTCGTAAATTATACGCCTGATATTGCAATATGAAGCAGAGCGTATGCACGGACAAGGTTTGCATTTAAAAAAATTTTTTTTTTTAACTGTATGTTATTATTTCTTATTTTAAAAAATGTTTAAAAGATACATAAAACATTTAATTTTTTATCTTTATTGGGAAAAACAGTAAAACCGAATTTCCGGATAGGGGGGTATTGGGATAACGCGTAAGGTCAGGGATAATTTGGATAAAAATTAAAATGAAACTATTTCGCTGGTGGATATTTCCCCGGCTCTTTTAGTAAAAAGAGGGCTTTTATTGAGTATTGATTGATTGAAATTAACGCGATTTCATACAGAGGGCTTTGGCACGGCCCAGAATTTTGAAAAGTTAAAACGGGGAAACCAAAATATTTTAAAACCCTAACACCAAAACAATTTCTTTTGAAATTTTACGTATCCTTTGCCCTAGGGGGGTCTTGGTATGGGGTAAATCTGAAACCAGTGATATCCAGGGCTCCGGGGCCCCACAGGTGGTAATGAGTTTGGTGTTTTATGGCAAGGGCCGTTTTGGCTCCCTGCCCCAAAAATTTCATAGTCTTTGGTCTGGAGGGGAAAAAGAAGAAAAGGAAAAATTGGATAACAAGAGGGGGGTCGAAAATGAGAAGGATCACTGGGTACCCGGGGGTCGTAACCCCCGTGTTTAAAAAGATAGAAAACCCCCGGGAAAAAGGAAAAGATCACTAGGGAAAGGGTTTTGGGCGCGGACCCTAATTCTGAACCATGGTAAGGCAAAACACCCTGAGCTGGCACTTCCTCCCCTAACTACCACACGGGGAGGACGTTTGAGCTCTCACAAATTTAACGTTCATCGCTCCCCTACCCGGTGGGTCTTTAGTGGCCGGGGTGAACTTTTGTGGGAAGCCAGCCACGATGATACCCGACCCCTATTCTACCCGGCCACTATTTTTTTGGGCAGAAGAAAAAGTAAAATATTTAAAAAATGTTCAATAAAATCTTAGACAATACAAATAAAAAACCAAACCGTTTATTTTTAAAGTATGGGTTTCCTAAAATTAAAAGTAATCTGGGGTCACAAAACACACAAAGATTTTTTTTTTTCCCAAAACTTCCTCGTTTTGCCTGCAATGTTTATTATTATTATTATTTTTATTCTTGTTTTGTTCAAAAATACGCCCTTTTTTTGAATCATGTTTTTTAAAATTTATAACCTTTTTAATTAAACTGATGCTTTTGTCAAAATTCCCCCCTTGGTGGGTGGGTGTTTGGAGGGGTGGCTAGGTTCGTCCATGTCATTTACCATGGCAAAATTGTGGTCCTCGCCAAAACCCCTTTTAAAGTGGGGGCTTAAAATTTTCTCCCCCTCTTTAAATTCCCATCATTCGATCTTCGGATTGAACTGGGTCTAAAGACTCTAGTTCTTCAATATCTTGCCCATGCATTTCTATGAGCTCATAGTCGGCCCCTGATTATGCTAATCCAGCATTTCTTGAACGTCTTCACTGTCTACTTCTAAATATATTTGTCTGACGAAATCAAAAACTTCTTTTAAACAATTACCAACTTCAGGCTCCCCTGTGCATCTAAGTTAGGATGAAAAAAAAAAAACGCAATGAGAGATTTGAAAATTTCACAACTGTTTTCATAATCGAGGTACTACTGTAGCGATATTCTACGTTGTTTTTGTATTTATGTTAATAAATATATTTGAATGATGCATAATTTATAATAAAACCTAAAAAATATTCCCAATCCCCCGATTGTTGGAAATGAATTTTTTAAATATTTTCTACTGTGTTGCTCCCTGAATCGTAATGGTAGATTGATTTGCGCATCACAGCTACAAGGTTGCCCCAACCCCCTTGCTGTATACTAATAATACTCTAAATTTCAGTATTGATTAAAAGAAACATTTATTTTACAATTCCTTCATGATTTATTGTAATTAGATAAATATGGCCTCACTTTCCCCCTTTTTTAAAAAATTCAGGAACTTTTTGCCTCCCGAAAGGTAAAGTCAACAAAAGCTTTAAAGCAGGAGCACCTAACTCTTTTACGTAATTAAAAAGGACATTCTTCGCGAAATTGCAGGGTTGGCCGCTCTAACTTCAGAGTTGCTTTTATAAATACGTGTTGACTGATGCTAGCGCTCGTATTAATTTAATAACTTAAAGTTCAAATATTTCGCCGCATGAACTTGATAATGTCAGCGGATTTTCGCTATATTTTGACGAATAAATGAAGGCCCCTGGCACCTCTTTGCCTTAATTTTCCAGGATTGCACGCGTTTTCCTTAAACACATTGTTGAAAATCATATCCCATGCAGATATGACAAGGGAAAAAACGTATTTAGTTCGTTTTAATACAGTTATTAATCTTTAAGGTATCCGACTACGTTTGGAACCGTGATTTTAAAAAGGCATATAAATAGATAATCTTCATGATATTTAGTCACTTAGATTAGAAAATGTATATAAAATTGTTTTAAGGGAATTTTGACAAAAAATTATTTAAGTACAATATTTCGGACAAAAATGAACATTTGAATAACCCTTTTCAAAATTTCCCCTTTTGTGGAAAAATGCTTCTATTATAATAATATTTTGCCTGTATATAGCTCATACCTTTGTACAGAGGCTCAACTATGTTTTTTAAAAATTCACATTTTCAGAGTTACAACCATTTGAAATAGTTATCGGTGTTTTTTCCTTAAAATTTCTTCCCTCTGTTATCGTAAAACATGGATAAACTCACTTCTAAGTTATATGTTTCAAAAATCTTGTTGAGCCTCAGTACAGAGGTCGGAGCTATATACAGGGAAAATATTATTATAATAGAAGCATTTTTCACAAAAGGAGAATATTTTGAAAAATGAGTCATTCTATGTTCATTTTTTGTAAAAATATTGTACTTAAATAATTTTTTTATTGCAATACTATTCTTAAAACAATTTTATATACATTTTCTAATCTAAGTGACACTAAATATAAATATTATCCATTTATACGCTTTTGCAACGCCACGGTTCCGAACGTAGTCGGATACCTTAACATACAGTCAACTCTCGATAATTCGAAGCTGAAGGGACCAATGAAACTCTTCGAATTATCAAGAGGATAGCGAAAAACTGCCAAAATACACGAAGATAATTTTTTTCTATTTAAATTTATGTAATAAAACAACAATTGTGCACATATGTATAAAATTATTTTAAAGTAATTTTAAAAAGTACATATTATATACAGTATAAATATTAAACAGAAGTTAAAAGTCCTGTATTTTAAAAGAACACATTTATGTATTAAAAAACGACTATTAAAAGAATACATACTGTACATAATTAATTTTTTTGACGAAAAAAGCTTTTTTTTTTGTTTAATGGCATTAAAAATAGCATTTTATGGTATCAATCTCAACATGATTTTTTAAGGAAAAGTTGCGTAGTTTGTTTAGTGACACTTAAGCTTCTATCAATTATCGGAGTCAACTCTGATGGTCACATCAAACGGGCTACGTTACAGGGAAGACAAGCAGAGTATAATACAACATAAAAGCTCCAATCTTGTTTTCTACAGGACTCTACATGATTATCTAGTGAGTGTTTGAATTATCGAGAACTTTATTAGATCCTTCAAATTATCTCATGTTGTATTCTGGCCGGCCACGGATTTTACTTCGAAATACTGAGAGTACCAAAACGTATTGTTTTAGTTCGAAATATTAAGAGTTTTTCTACGGGCTGAGCATATACTTCGAATTAGCGAGAGGTTCGTATTATCGAAGGATTGAATTAGCGAGTCGAATGCAGATCTAGAATTTATTGAAAAAAGTTACAAGATGTGTTAGCTCACATGAGACACTTCAAATTTTTTTCACGTTTGTTGATTATAATCCTATGCATAAGTCATTTGAAATTGTACAAATTTTCTATTACAATGGTCTTTTATTATGCATCTGTTTTTTCCCACGGAACACCAGAAATGACTGAATGGATTAAAAAACACAGAATGTGCGGTATAATGAAACTGAATTTATATTTCTTCGCAATTTTTTGCTAATATCGATTTATATTTAGTTAAATTTATAGTTATTTCATTTCAATTTTACTCGTTGATTAAAAAAAATTAAACTTTTTTTTTTGTTATTTTGGAACGTAGAAGAAGCATGCTAAAAATTATACTAGATAATTTCGTGGCAGTAATTATACTGTAACCAAAAATAATTGTTGACCTCATTGTCAGTAGCATTAAGAACTCGACATATTGCTTGCATGGTTTAGTAATAAATAAAGATAAAAAAAAAAGTAAGCCAATAAGTCTTTTGTACGTAGATCAATTTCCAAAATTAAAACTGGATTTAAAATATTTGAGCATTAAATTATTCTTCATTTTATGATAACGTTTTAAAAATATTTTTACAAAAAATGCAATTTAAACTTTCTTGAAAACAGCATCACACAGATGAGATAGCTTTAAACACTGAATCATTTGTATTTTCATGCAGTTTCTCAAAATATTATTAAATGAAAAGAAATTAAATTATTTCATCACCTAGAAATGAAATTTCTTTAAAGGGTAAAAAAACTCAACACGCAACCCAAAACATTTAACCATGCAAGAATTTAAAGGCTTCAAAATTTTTTTATAATAATTGTAATAGAGTCTCGATTTGGAAAAAGAGGTTTATATTAAATTATTCATGATTATAATAAAAATTTGAGAAATAATTCTGAAAGTGTTTTTAAATAGTCAAAAATTTCCTATTATGAAAAAAGGTGTCCTTAAAAATTCACATTTGGAAGGGAAAAAAAATTTCGACTTTTTAAATTAGTTCGAATCTTTATTTTCAAATAAAACTCAAATCATGTTTAACACACAATTTAAACAGCACCAAAGAATAACAACATCATTTAAAACCTTTTTCTTTTTTTCATTTTTATCAAACCAATTTAAATGAATTTCAAAAATCCTTTTTATATAATTTTCTCTTTTTTTATGAAATCTAATTCAATAAATGAACAAAATACAAGTTGCAGAATCATCCGAATATTAACATATCTCATGGAAATATCTAAATACAATTGACGAAATTCAAGATAGAGAATTGAAATAAACTGTAAATGAAATTAAAAATGTTCTTTTGGTTTTTAGGTACAATTACCTGATGATAAATATCGCATATACAAAACACACATGGAAAAAAAACGCACATTAATATTCTTACATTCTTTTCTCAATAAAACACAAATTCCAATGCAATCGCGTTATTGAAAATGATTGAAAAATAATAATTAGATTATATAATATTTAAAGTTATACATTTCGTAATTCAGAAAGTTGACATATACTTTTCATTATTCTTATATGGAAATAAAGTTTTTGTTGCATGAATAATACAATTTCTCGATGTAGAAAATGGAAAAACATTTCCATTTTATTTTATTTTTCCGTAAATATTATTAAAACTTCGTCATTTTCTAATAAAATAACGTATTAAACCTTTTTTTAGGCATTGGATAGCTTTCATTTTGTTTTTTTAAAAAAAAATTAAGGAAATAAAAATAAATTAAGGAAAGGAATTTGTAAAAATAAATTCGAAATTTTATAAATCTGGAAACCATTTTATTTTCAATACAATTAGCGATATATAGATTTTTTTTTAAAATTCATTAATAAATTTGAATTTAATGCATCTAATAAAATAAGAAAAATAAAGATTTAAAAACAAATTTTTTAAGTATTTAATTTGGCATAAAAATAAAAGAAATTTTTACCAACCTGTTTTGAGCGAGTTGTCTTAATCAGGGGATAATAGTTCGAATTTGCGAAACAAAACTCTGCACCAGTGCTGGAAAACTTCCGAAGCGCGCGAGCTCAACAAGAACTCTCAATTTAGAAACTAAAAATCCGAAAACAATTCTCCAAACAATGAAGAGAGTCATACAAGCGCCATCTTTCGATGAAGTGCGGAACTACTCTCACTACAAATGGAAGCTGTGTGGAGAGGAAACTTAAAAACTCTAGAGAATTAAATCTGAAGCTTTCTAAGTGATCATCATGTTTATCGTTATAAATAATAAAGAAAATACTATATATAAATGCAAACGATTTTATAAAAAAAAAATTATGGCTTATTTTTTTCAAACTTAATTAAAACGGAACGTTTCTGAAAAGAAAAAAAAAATTCGAATAATCCACCAAAATCTGATATTATTCTTAAAAAGTTGTGTGAGACTTTTTTTCAAAATAACGCCACGATAACTTTAAAAAGTATGAATAAATTAACAATTAGCTATCTCAGATTTTTTTTTAAAAAAAAAGTGAACCCAATATAAAAAGTTTGAAAAACTTGGAACTAATAATTTTCGCCATCCTACCATGATTTTTTATCTTTTTAGTAATTTTAATTCAATAAATTCGATTGTTTAAGTGCAATTGATAATCTATTATTTTTTTCCTAATGCTGGTTTTATCATTTTTATTATATTTTATAATGTTTACATTTTATCTTACCTGAAATATATACAGTGGGCCACACACACAAGTGTTCGTACACTTGCAATTTCTTATAAAATTTAATGTTTTCGACTAATATAAAAATTAATATATTGTAATTGTAATTTTTATGATATCTGCAACTTGTTCTTAATGGAATGACATAGTTAATTTTAAAAAAGTTTTAACTATATTTTTAAAAAAATTTAAAAATTTAAAAAACTCTAAAAAAAACGCCAAAAGTCTTCGTACACTTAACAAAAATCTCAACTTAGCTTTAAATATTGCATTTCTTTCTTAATTTAGTGGTTTTAGGTATCACACCACAACCAACTTTTAAGCATCTTGGTATAGATTAATCAGTTTTTTGTAATTTCTGCATCGATTTTCCTCCATTCTTCTATGTTATTGTTTTACTTCACATTTTGTGTTTTTTTTGTCATGTTTTCTTTTTTTTTTCGTCAAAAACTGACCAAATATGTTCTACTGGACTAAATAAAAATGATTGGGGGTGTTTTCAAAATTTGGGGACGTTATAAAAAGAGGCACCAGTGGCGTACATTGAGAGTTGTGCGCTTGGGGCGTCATTTTATTTTTTTTATCCTTTGTTAAAAAATGAGTCGTTTTCCAAAAAAACCAAATTCCTAATTCTGTGGGCCCATTTACACCTCCACGCAAGAACACTTCCACCTCCATGTTTTATTGATCCAACTAGATTCTTGAGATTAAGTTTCAGAAAATTCAAAATCGACAGCAAATTAATTGGGATGGCAGATAATTCAACATTTTTGGTTCCGACTGGCCCGTAACAACTTGTAAATAAAAAAATAAGGAGTTTAATTCCAGGAATTTATGTGGAACAAGAACTCCTCCCTCCTCAGCATTGAAGTGAAGGTGTTCTGGGTGGGGTTAAATTGGCCTCAGAATTAGGAAATTTGTTATTTTTAAAGTATTGTGAATCATGAGCTCTATTTAAAAATTTTAAAGGAAAATTTTAATTAACCCGAAATTTGGTATTGGGGGGCTTAATTTTTTTTAAAAGGGTAATGAGCGGGTGCTCTCCATGTACCCACTGTTTTTTTCTGCCCCTTTGCAACCCCCAACACATTTTTCCCGAAAAATTTTTGGGGGGAAAAAATGACAAATAAACACAAAATGTGAAATAAAAAAAATAATCCCCAGAAGAATAGGGAAAAAAGATGCAGAAATTTCAAAAACGTTTCCCAAGATGTTTAAAATTTGTGGGCAAAAAATTTCCCACTAAGTACTAAATTAAAAAGAAATACAATATGTAAAGCTAAGTTTAATTTTTTTAAATTTAAACTTTTTTTAATTTTTTGTATTTTGATTTTAATTTTTTAAAAAATGGTTTTACTATTTTAAAAAATTTAAATATTCATTCCCTTTGAACAATTGCAGATACCATAAAAAAAATTTCAAAAACTATATAATTTTTATTAGTCAAAAAAAATTTTATAAGAATTGCAATTACGAAAATTTTCCCCCCCCCGTTACCCACAAATATATTCAAATAGATTCATTTTAAAAGAATGAATTTGATAGTATTTTTAGTAGATAATTATTTCATGAATAATTTAAGCGCAATTATAAGTCTTACACTGCCACAAAATGGTAAATTTAGTTATTATACCATTTCTGTTCTGCTAAATTGACGTTATGGTGGTTTTTGTTTAGCTAATGTTGCATAATAATGTTTGCATAGGCACGATGGTTTTGGTTGTGTCAACATAATTTAGCATAGTTTCAAAACACTGTTTCTAGGATAACGTGTCAATTCTTATTTATCTTCATGTGTAGATTTTATAAAAGATTGCCCTGTAATGTGAAAAATTTTTTGCGAGCTAAATCCAAACCATCGTTTCTAAATACCCTGGAAATGAAAAAAAAAAAGGAAAAAAAAGCATCAAAAATTTTTAATTTCCCGGTTTTTTTAACATGATTTTTTTTTTCATGATGACACCACAATCTGTTTTTGCAAAATTTATTTTTATAGTAAAACTAAATTAAATCAACTTTTTTTAAATACACTTTCAAAAATCTGTTGTAAATGCATAACATATGAATTGATTTTAACCCTTTTCCCCCCACCGACGGTATTATAAATACCCTACTTTAAATTTTTTTAGAATAAAAATTTTTAAAAAAATTTTGACAAAAACTTAGCAGGAATATTCTTTTTTAAATCTCTTTCAAGAAGGCAGCACGGGTTCAATGAGGAGTATTTTAGCGGGAAAGGCGAATAGTTTTATAGCAGAAATTGGTTTCCAGCTGACAGAGCGTTCTCAGGGGGATTCCCAAGATTATCATTTTTTGTCCCAAGAAAAGTTGCGGCGCGGTAGCCAGTGGTATAGGTATCGGATCGTGTCTTGCCTTGTATGGTTTCCGGGCCCATACCACTAAAGACCCGCCGTGTAGGGACATGCACTTAAATCTGTCGAGAGCTGAAACGTCCTCCCGTTGTTTTTGTTGGTAGTTAGAAAAGGTTCTATTTCAGGTGTCGTCCACGTCATTGACCATGGTTCAAAAATTACGTGGTCCGTCAAAAAACCCTCGTGTAGCGAACAGTGCGACTTTTAATATTCAATCAATCAACCCAAGAAAAAGTTAATGTTAAAATTTAAGTGTTTTATTTTATTTTATTTAATTTATTTTATTTTATTTTGTATGTTAATGTGAAGACCTTAGAAAACGTGCGATTTGACTATATATTTTAGGAGAACAGTGTATATATAATTAATTTTACAGTTGAATATCTTTAATTAATTAATTAGCTCTAACAGATTAAATTTCCCAAAGTTGAGTATTTTGTTTATGTATATCCCTTAATTTTCAATGTAGTGATCCAAAAAAAAAAAATTATTGCATGAAAAAAACTGCAGTGAATCATAATGAGGTAGATAAAGGTTAACCTAGCACAAAATGTCTACCGTCTTATTCGTGACTTAGGCTTAATTTTAACTTTTTAAGAAAACAGAATGATTTACATTTTTAACCAAAGCTACACAAAATGGTGACAAAGTTTTTAAGTAAGTTCAAGTGATGAGGATGCCATTTTTATGTACTACGTATCTTACTCTCTTAAATTTCACCCCACAACTCTTGACGGCTTTTTTTTTTTCTTTGTTTAAAACCTGATTCTACTAAAAAATTATCTTTTATAATAATAAGACTTGTTTTACATGTTAAACCCAAGCCTGATTATAAGTTTATGTGGCCTGCGTGAGGAAATAAATATATTTATTTATTAATTTAGTAGCTAAATTTAAGTTCATTTAAGGTATCCGACTACGTTCGGAACCATGATTTTAAAAATGCAAATAAATGGATAATTATTATATTTAGTGTCACTTAGATTAGAATACATATATAAAATTGTTTTAAAGACATTTTGACAAAAAAAACTATTTAAATACAATATTTCGGCTAAAAATTAACTTAGAATAACCTTTTTTCAAAATCTCCTTTTGTCAAAAATGCTTCTATTATAATAATATTGTGCCTGCATATAGCTCAGACCTCTGAAATGTTCATCCGTGCATTGGAAATCCCTCCTAGAGATTTTGGGTCTAGTCCGATCGGCTGCATGTGCGCACATTATTTGGCAATCGCAGACGATAAACTTGTCACACTGACTTCATTAGTAACGGTGTGACCGCGACAGTAAAAGGTGCAGTGCGTATTTTGGTTAACGGAATTTAAATCAGTCTCGCGCGCACAACGACGTATCTGGACGAATGCATATGCATGTGACTGAACTCATTTCTTACCCGCATGGTCACTAATTGAAATGTGTAAGATAAAGTGATTGAAATAATCCTCGAGTTGCAAAATAAGGGATGTTAATGTATGGTTACTCAAACTGGGCCCAAAGCTTCTATTTCAAGATTGTGTGCCAGTAAAAAAAAATAAATTCCAACTCTGGTACCATCCTCATTATTTGACTAATTTCAGAATAAGGTGGTTCACACCCTATAGCAGTGGTTCTCAGACTTTCACTACTGGCGACCCAATTTTCAATCATAATTTTTATCTCGCCCCCGCCAAAAAATAATAATGTATTGAATGTAATAATAATGCACTTTGGCGCTAAAGCTACAAGTCGATCATAATTATAAACTGTACAAATTAACAAGATAAGTATTAAGTTTTGTATTTGTTACTTTTAAGTAATATATATTTTTTTTTTTTTTTACTTTTTAGTTTTTTTCATTTTATAAAATTTTTTGTTTTGTTTTAAACAATTTTTTTTAATTTTACATACCGGAAAAAACCCACAATTCCAGTGTAATTTAAATAAACAAAAATAACTTCCTACTCTTTAAAGGTTATTTTTTTTCTTTGGAAAATTCGGAAAAACCCTAAAATAAAAAATTTCCTTGTGCCTTAAAGGGGGCAAATCAAAAGCCTTTTTCCTCAAAAAGGAAATTTTTTTTCAACAAAATTCATATTTTTTTTCATGTTTGTTTTTCTTTTCTTTGTATCTAAATTTAGCTTTTTTAACTTTTCTTCCTTTGTGTCTTTTTAAAAGCAAAGTGTACATTTATGGTTCAAGTTTTCTTCATTAAGTTCTTTAGGCGCATCCGAAAATTTCAACAACTCCGTTTTGTTAGTTTTCCAATTTTTTTTCGCTTCGGGTTAAAAATTATTTCCCCGAGGTTCTTTTGTTTGACAGTTTAATTCCTTAATAAATCCAAATCCCCTTTTTTTTTTTAATACTGCTCATTTACATTTATAAACCATAAAAGTCAACCAGCAATCAAATATTTTCAGAATACTCAAAAAAAATAATCTTGGCCAAATAATTTTTTAAAAAGTGCTCAATATCTTTCCATATATCAAAAAACCATTCAAGGGAAAAAAAAAGCAACAGAAAAATATTATTTACAATTTTCCCTAAAAAAAGCGGTGTGAAACATACCAGTAAGTTTGAAAGTCAAATATATGATATAATCAAAAAATAGTATTTTAGGGTTAAAAAGAAACGTAATAAAAATCTCTCATCGTGGGATTACAGCAAAGCAAACAAAAATGTCTTTTTTATTTGCCGAGGATCAAAGATAGCTAATGGAGCGTTTGAAGTGGAATCTTTTATTTTTTATGATCCCCAGATTATATATATAAATTATATCAGTGTAAATGTCTTACGTCATAAAGCATTTTGTTTCACTTCATTCCAATAAATTATTTTTTTAAACCTGTTATTTTCAATAGTGCTCAAGCTTTCCCTCGTGCAGAGTTATTATCGTAATTTGTAAGTGATCCCACAGTTTGAGAAACGCTGCTCTATAGCTTTTGTATAAAGACTGAAATGTATACGTAATTCTGGAATGACCTCAATTCAACTTTTTGTGTAAGAGAAGTATCAGGCATAAAGACAAATCGTACGAAGAACACAATTCTTTCTCCATTTTGTGTGTGATTAATACCTCTCTCATCCACAATTTATTAGGTTTATTGAACTGAAAAATTTTATTAGTAAGATTTGGATATTAGAAACATGCTTTTTTTAAAAAAAATAGCATATAACTTTTGTATAACTTGAGGAAGTACTTTGTGAGCGTAGCATCTATTGTTAAATTATACTTCTGTTATATTTATTATTTCCATGAAAAAGGGAACTCTTATTGTACGAAGTATTACAAGCATCCTTTATATACAACACTATTAATATCTTACTGAGATTTATGCGTATTAAAATGTCTGAATTTATTTTGACTTTTTTTAATCACATATAAAACATGATATTACGAAAATACAGTCTTTTTTTCTGAATTTATTAAACGAAAATAGTTGTAATTCCCTATTTAAACTTCTGGAATTTTATGTGTAAAAAGTAACTATGTGTGTGGGATCATTGGCACCATAGATTCTGTTATATAATGAAATATGTTGGGGCGTAACGTACACTTTCGCAGCCCCCGCCTCGCGGATGGACCCAGGATTCTAGGAGGCCTGAACTCTGACTGATGCGAAGTACATAAGATCCGGCTTGGGGCCTAAAATTTGGCTTTGCAGTGGGTTCTAATATTTTTTGTTACGCCACTGGAAATATGTATCTGTTTCCGAGAAAACAAAGCCAATCATTTTATTAAGTTTCAGAGTAAAAAAAGAAAATTAGAATCATAAATAACTAAATTCTAATGCAGCGGTTCTTAAACTTTCGATCACCGCAGACCCCCTTATGTGTATTAGCCTGACATCACGGACTCAAGGGAATTTAAACCCCTCTTTTTAACTCCGTTCGCAGGACTGAAGACTGAAAGGTACCTCAATAATTCTAAGACTGCCTCTGAACACATTTTTCTTATTTCCTACTCTATTATATATATATAGTTCACACTCTCCCCATATATATCTTGTTCAAATTTTTATAATCGTTAATAATATTTTTTTTTTCATCCATTAGAGTTCAAATACATTTTTTTAAACTTGTAGTGGATGACACTTGATGTTAATACGGTTTTTTCAACTATTTATTCATTCATTAAATTAAAAAATGAATAAATAATAACAAACAAAAATAATAGCCCAACACCATATATAAAAAGAAAATTCGCTCGTTGTGTCCCTAGAAGCAATGGATAACGAGTTGTCTGAATCCCACCATGCCTAATTTCTGAGGATGTGATTTATGAATGCACATAGATAGTAACAAACAAAAATACAGTCCAACACCCTATATAGAAAGGGAAATCGCTTTCTATTTCGTCACTTAATATTGTGATTCTGTGTGTGTGTGTGTCCTATGTATATATACACATTTATATTAATTCCAATTATTTAATAAAATGTAACTAAAATGAAATTTTTTTTTTTGTTGACCTAAGTAGGAATTGGCTTAATTTTTATATATATATATATATATTATTTGTTTCCTGAAACACACACACACACAACAAACACATATAATTGAAAATATTACAAAATACTAATCTAATACTAACTATAAATTAATATTCTTGATTGAATTGCATGTTACATTAGAATTTGTTTTCATTAAGTTCACACACACAATTTAAGGATCTAATCCAGAAGTACACATCTTTCAATTTTTCATATAGGAGTTTCAGGATCCGTAAATCTCAATATTAGAGGAAAATTTTAACTTTAAGTGATAGATCTTTGTTAACCCCCTAGATCAGGGATGGGGCAAACTTTTTCTGTCGCGAAACAACCCCCTCCCCCCCGAAAAAAAATTGGCAAAACAAGATAAATTTTTCTATAATTTTAAGAATATACAAATATTACAATTGAAATATGTTAATGAAATGAATGAAATTGCGATTTCATTTTTAAAAGTTCCTTATATTGAGGTTCGAAGTGAGATAGACTGATTCTAAGGAACTAGGCTAAATGCTCCTCTCTCTCTCTCTGTCAGTATACTTCTGAAAAATAATTCTTTCTAAGGTTAACAGTTGAAAAAACTTGTTCACATATATGTAAGATAAAGTAAACATAGCACTGATTTTCTGGGCACGAGATATTAAATTTGGGAAACTTACTTTCTATAATGATTTGTAAGACTCTAGCTTTAATTAACTACAATTTTTAACATATTTAGAAACAACTACTTTAGATTATTGTTTTCATGCAATTCAATTAATTCAAGCTGCAAATCTGAGAAAGTAAAAAGATCATCAGTCCTTTGAAAAAAAGGAAGGAAAAAAATATTTAAACAAAGTAGAAAATGAGATGATGTATAATTTATAAATATATATTTCTTTTACCGGCAAATTAAAATTCTATCCGCGGACCGCGTTTGTGCATCTCTCAGATTCCCCTGGGCCCTGTGGACCAAGCAGTTTAAGAACCAGCTCCTTTAACGTATTTAAAAACTCAGAAAGTTATGTATAGACATGCGTTCTAAAATAGCTGTTCTGAATCTGTGATTTAATTGACGATCATGCACGGACTTTTCATCACGGATCATATGCACGAATATTTTTTTCAGGCTTTAAATCTGACAGTTCGCTTAAAATTAAAAATATTCTTATATTTTTGAGATGATCGCTATTTATTTTACAGTTCTTAATAATAATGTGATAAACTTCTAAGGTACGTATGATATGTGTTTATCGTAATACTTTATCTGAAATCAGTATAGTTTATCATTACCTTCTCTTAACTAAAGATGTTTAAAGAAGATCGGGCTTTATATAAAATACTTAGCCTGGTAGAGCAGGCTCGCAATCGAAACTAATGTTAACGGTAGTGCGGGGAGTCACCCCAATACTTTTTTTTATAATTATTTCTATTGTACAAGATAAAAATCGTAATTCTAGTGAATAATTTAACTAAGAGAAAGTAGACTTACCTACTTTTAAAGACTCTTCAATTTATCTTTGATAATGTCGCCCAACCGGTATAGTGAGCATGACGCTGACTGCTGTGCCGCTGTGGGACTGGTGTCGAACCCGAAGAAGACACGAATAAGTATAAATGTATAGTGCCTTTGGTGGCAGGGGGTACTTAATTAGCCGTCCAGCCACAAGTCCCTTTCGTGGTTGGGGAAGAGGAAGAGAGGTGGTAGCTGGCCACCCCTTAAGCACGGTTTTCTCCCCTAAATTAGGGTGGAATAAATCAAAAATTGTTACCTGCATGGTGCTTAAGTACACGACAGGCGTGTAAAATTATAGCCCTTAGCCGCTAAGTGAATTCCTCATGAGTCTCTATCTGACTCTTCGTCAAGCAGGGTGGTGGCATTAGTCACAACAACATCTTTGATAATTTGAGAAAAAAACATAATAAACTGTACTAAAGAGTTTCAAATGTGCGTGACTTTAATAAAGGACACACACATCACAGATACTTCTCGTTAATATTAAAGGAATAATATTTGCAGGCAAAAATGTCATATTTTGTTCAAGTTATTGTAGTTTTAGCGTCATTTGATCATCAACAAATAGCATGTAGAATCTTTTCTCGTTTGTCTTTTTAATATGGTGCAGTGTTTATTGTGTACACTTGTGGCCTCATACCTTTTTCTTGATGGGTTTTCTTAGGTACATTTGAAAACTTTCCTTTCAACTCAAACGTTTCATGTTCACATCACTTTTCTCAAATTTACTTTCTCTACCAGGATTAATATCCATTTTTTCACCAAGTTCTACTCTCACTTGATCAGATTTTCAAACTCAAATGTTTCATGTTCATATCACTTTTTTCAAATTTACTTTCTCTATCAGGATTAATATCCATTATTTCATCAAGTTCTACTCTCACTTGATCAGTTTCTTCATCTAATAGAGATCGAACAGATACCCATTTTTTCTTTATATTCTGCTCATTTACATTTATAAACCATAATGAGTCGTACAACACCACACTCAAAAACACTATGGCATTCACAGAGGAAAAAATGTAGCCTTTACATAGAAAATATTTGGAAAAAGAGGGGTCGCACGGGAAACTCAGTCACCCCCAAGTACCTTGAGACTGTAAGTTAATGTTTGCCGTTCCCGAAAAATAGGGAGATATGTGACAAATACATTTTAGTTTACATGAAGATAGTCATATAGGAGGATACTGATAAGGTCATTTGTAACAAAACAGTTTTCCCAGAATTAAATATTTCGTGAGCCTGGGTGGCCGCGGTAGCCGAGTGGTATAGGTATCGGATCGTGGCTTGCCTTGTCACGAGTTAGAGCCCAGTACCACTAAAGACCCGCCGTGTAGGGCAGCGATGCACGTTAAATCTGTCGAGAGCTGAAACTTCCTCCCGTTGGTGTGGTGGTAGTTAGGGAGAAGGGGGTGCTACCAGGTGTCATCCACGTCACTTTGACCATGGTCTGTAATTACGTGTCCGTCGCCAAAAGCCCTCGTGTAGCTGAACAGTGCGACGTTAATATTCAATCAATCAATCATTCGTGAGCTTGGGGTGACTCTGAGCCCTGCTCTTAAGATTTGCTCTGAAAAATGCTTGTGACACTTTCGATTAATTTGGGATCTTTCATGGATGAAATATTGAATTTTTTTAAAAAGAAAACCATTAATGCAGGAGTAGTTTTAAAACCTCTCGATTCTTAGGTGTAGATATAAATCTGTATAAGATCTCCACAGGTTAAGTTTCTATTAGATAATCGTGATTAGCTGAGAATCACGAGTTCATGCCTCCAACGCAGTATCTGGATGAAATATAATGCGAAATATTACGGAAATATGTACAGTAATTTGAGAGCAGAGAAGGATAACTCCAGCTGGGGTAATCCGAAAAATAAATAATTTTATTTAATCAGGAGTTCTCGATAAAATAGTCCTGATTTGTGCTAGAGTAAAAGGTGTGATAATTATCAGATTAAATATGACGGCACAGATTTGGTAGGATTTGGATCTATGGCGTTTGACTTAAAATTGGGTTTTTGATGTGAACACATTCTTATACATTTGAAATGTGGAAGATTGTATATTTGTTCGATTAATTTTCCGCAGACCGTCTCTCCTAAAGCAGCGTGAGGGTATTGGCAACAGACCTCGTAATTTTAAACCTCTGTCAAGTGACAATGACGACATCTGAATTGGCACCTCGTTTTCTTCCCCACCTGATAACTATAAGTCCCAACAGATTTAATGCGCATCAGCTCCTCTACCCGACGCGTCTTCAGGGACACTAGAACTCGATTGATTGATTATTAACGTCGCACTGTTCAGCTACACGAGGGATTTCATTTTAAGGACGGACCTACTGCATTTGAATTGCGCTCATGACGTGGACGACACCTGAGCTGGAACCCCCTCTCCCAAACTACCACACCAACGGGAGGACGTTTCAGCCTGACAGATTTATCGCAGCATCGCTGCCCCACACGGCGGGTCTTTAGTGGTACTGGGCTCGAACTCGTGACAAGGCAAGCCACGGTCCGATACCACACCACTGGCTACCGCGGCCACCTAATCAAAGTGGCACTAACTATCATAAATATTATCCATTTATACACTTTTGAAAAATCACGGTTCCGAACGTATATAGTCGGATACCTTAAACACTTAATATATATGCTTCACTTCTATTATTTTTTATATATTATTTTAATATAAAGTATATTTACAGTACATATTTGCATGCTTTTCACAAAGAAAAATTAAGCTTGAGATAGCCCTTGTTTGTTTTTTTCGGGGATTTTTTATTGCCTTATTTACAGCTTCTTTCCTTATGTTTTATGGTATATTTTTGGTGTCTCATCTGTGACAGTTGATAAGTTTTTCTTTAATGTTATTAAGATATTTGTTAAACTTAATATTTATGTCAGATTCGGCCATCTGTTTTTCATTTTCCTTTAGAAAAAGGAGTATTTTATACAGCTCGTTTTTATTTTGAAAAAAAAAAGATTTACATACATACGAAAGCAAACGCATTTATAGCTGCCAGGTCAATTACAATTATGTTGTAAAAACACAATCCCTTTCCATGTTCTTCTGCATGTATATTCCGCTTTTGGTTTGCTTTTGCTCCATCTTTAGTCTCATGATTATATTAAATTATATATGTTTTCTTCCATCTTTATCAGAAACCATGATTACATAATGCTAATCTGAAAGGAGACCGACATATCGCTTTTTTCATCTTCGAGACATAAGAACGAAGAATCGTATATTCGGCGGGAAAAAATAATAAGGAACATGTTTCTCGGTCAGGTTATTCAGAAGGAATGAATGGTTTTTTCTGAGAGTTCCAAAGTTATAGAGATAGTTAATTTTTTTCAATATAATTATTTTGCAAATATATAATCTTTGAAGAAATTATTAACAGTAATATACTTCGCATAGTATATGCAAGTATCTGTGATTTAAATTAATGAAAAAATGTTACATTTGGTTTTGGTCTCCTCACAATAATACAACCTCACTACTGTTAATAATACTGCTGTATATTTGAAGATGTCTGTTAAGTGTTCCAGGTGAGGAAAGAAAGGGAGATGACCTTGACTGGTGCTATATGAGATTTACTTGCAATAACCTTTAAATTAATCTATCTCTTTTGAATTTAATTTGGATGTGTGTGTGTTTACAAATGATACAAAAACAAAATTCATCCACTCTGGTGTGATTGCAACCACACACATACACACTCACACAACAAGGATTCTTCTCAATAAGCCATATTTGTAGAATGACTTGTTTTACTGATTATACACGGACTAAAATTTCTAAAGCATCGCACAGTCTTATTATGACGCTTAAACCATCTCCTTTTGTATAAAAATAAAATTGAAGGTAAGAAAATTTTTAAATATGAAACAATCTAAGGGTTTCCGGCTACCAGCTTAAGCTTTTATACATAAGTCGTACATTGTCGAAAAGAAGCTTTCTTGCTCTGTCGATGTTGAACTTCATTTCATTTTGTGTCATTCCGCAAGTGTCTAACATATTTTATAACTGGCATTGTAACTCGTGTACAGTGTCGAAATCTTCTGAACTCGACTCTGTATCATCTATGCATATACCATGTAGAGCTATTTTTAAAATTGACAAAAATTAGGATGCTTCATCCGGGAGCTAACTATTCGAAAAGTTAAATGGCTAGGAAAGAGACACTGGGGGTCCCATACGTCCCCTTTCTAGATGGATCTATGTGGATTTGCCGAAGTCATTTGGATGTCAATGGAGAAAGCATATTTATTTCAGCGAAATTGTGTCCCGGATTAAAAGATGCCTTCCTTCACCTCACCTTTCAAAAGTAGGTAATTTAGATTAAATGAGGTAGTAGAAGCAGGAGCCTTAAAAACAACCCGTAATTTGGTAGCTGTTTCATCAGACCGGAATCTTCCATTTTTGCTAAGTGATCCAAGTAAAGATCGATGAATAAATTCCTAATATAGTTTTCCCATTTGAGTAAGCTAATTTTTTACAAAGATAATCTAGTCTCTTAATTGCTAAATATTTGGAATGTGAGTCGTATGTTTTGTATGTTTTTGTGACATTTGTACAATTTATCGACCTGTTTCATTGTGCGTATGAGTTATTTTGATGATGATTTCCTCAGTATTCTTCTTCCTTACATAATGGTTTCCGTGACCTTCATAACTCCTATTTTCCGTAATTTTTGTAAGTTAATTAATTACCTTTGTCATCAAAGAGAGAGAGAGGTTGGCATTTGCGAAATGAAACCGCAATATTGACTTTGCTTGGATAAAATTTGTGT
>BMAV01015649.1:315687-339920 GCA_019973955.1 Trichonephila inaurata madagascariensis | reverse complement strand
TTAATTGCTAAATATTTGAAATGTGAGTCGTATGTTTTATATGTTTTTGACATTTGTACAATATATCGACCTGTTTCATTGTGCGTATGAGTCATTTGATAATGATTTCCTCAGTATACTTCTTCCTTACAAAATGGTTTTTGTGACCTTCATAACTCCTATTTTCCGCAATTTTTGTAAGTTAAAGTAAGTTGTGTGTTGTCAAATATTTTTGCATTTTCGAAATGAAACCGCTATATTGACTTTGCTTGGACAAATTTGCGTGTGTGTGTGTGTGTGTGTGCGTGTGTGTGTGGATCCAGTTGTAACATTCGTAAAACTATGTTGCGAAATACAAGTTCTTTGTCTGATGAACGCGCGCACGCGAATTTTCAGCCTTTTTTAGTTATATCAAAATGCTCCCGCTCCAAAATACATATCGATTTTGTCCAAGACATCATAATTTGGAACTATTGGCTCATACGGTATTGCTAAATTGTTACGGTTTAATAGAGTAACAGGAAGAAAATGTATGTGATTTTTTTTTAAAACAAAAACTCCTTTGCTGAAGAAATTGAGGACAGAGTCACTACTGTTATTAAAGAAGCATTTAGTTTTGATTTATATTTAATTACACCTTCTGTTTAAATATTATACGATTTTAATTTAATTTATGTCGCATTCTGAAGTAACATGAGGGCTATTGGCAGCGGATCTTTTTAATTTTGAGACACGGTCACAAGTGACGACGCCTAAAGTGGAAATTGAAATATTTATTCTATATTGCGGTACCCCTAACCTATTTACGAAACATTGGTAACTACTTTTAGACATACTACCAGAATCTAAAACTACACAACACAACAACTTACAATACAATGAACAACTGAATGAAACAACTTACATAGAATAAATTTAAAGCATAACTACTGCTAGAACAACGTAGAATTATGGTTTTACCTTTGTCATTAATACGTATGAAATATACAACTGTACTTCCTTAGTGCAGACTCGGAAACTGCTTAGCTTTGATATTCACTTCATGACCCTGTGTAGTCGGAATGCTATGAATCTGGAGAGCGTTGACGCCTATCATTGATTTTCCTGTCTTTCTATGAAACAGTGTATTATGTCTGAAGCTACATGTATTACAAGAACGTTTAAGCATGTAGCTAGAGGTTTATTGTTTCCTTTCTCTGTGCTGCGGTTAAAATTTTACAAGGGAATTCTGCGTTTATATATTAGGTTAATTTTCTTGTGTGTGCTTTAAATATATACATGGTACGGTTAAAGCTCGAAAGTCGTCAATGTGCAGATTAACTGATTTTCTTCGTTAAAATGCGGAATCAAGAGTTTTCCGCATTTTAACTGCCGTAAAATCTGGTGTATAACGCGCACCAATACTTTAAAGTTGCAATTTTTAGTTTTTAGATACATTCATCGTATAACGCACACCCACTTTTTTACAAAGATACCTGAAATGTACATGTGTAACACTCGTACGTTTTGAAATCCTTTATTCGAGGTATTATCGCAGACTTTTGAAAAAATAGTATACTTCTAGAAATACAACATTTTAAGTTCCTAAGAACTGTCATTTTTCAAAAATAAACAGTATTTTTCCATATATGTAGAAGTCTAATTCTTTTTCTATGCTCATCTTTTTTCATTTTTCAAGTTCTCATTTTTATATCCGGCGTACAACGCTCACCAGTAAATTTTTATCTTATTTCTTTCAATTCCTACTATTAGCTCACAATCTCTATATATTTATTTATTTATATATTTATTTATTTATTTATCTTAGTGGAATTTTCAATCGATAATAAAATACATTTTAAAGCGCTCAATTAAGCTGAAATTTTATATACAGGATTATTTTGGATGACAGTACAATATATATATAATATAATAATAATTAATAAAAATTACTTGATTAAAACTAATTATTTAAAGAATTACAGATACACAACCACGTTAGCATCATTTTTGGCGACTTAGTGACCCTTTTGGCGACTTGTGTCAAAACTTGAAAAAGTTTTCAGCATTAGTATTAAAAGCATTCAGTTGAACTGAAATTTATATTGGATGACAATACAATAATATAATAATAATTAATAAAAACTAATTAATTAAAACTAATTATTTAAAGAATTACAAATACAACCACGTTGGCATCATTTTTGGCGACTTAGTGACCCTTTTGGTGACTTGTGTCAAAACTTGAGAAGGTTTTTTTTTCTCCCGTTTTAAAGCATTCAGTTGAACTGAAATTTTATATGCACGATTGTTTCGGAAGACAATACGATACTTTAATGATAATTAATAGGAATTAATTACCACGTAATGTTGTGATTCTGTCCTATGTATATACATATTTACTTTAATTGTAACTATTTAATAAGTAGCTAAAATAAAAATTTTCTTTGTTGATCTAAGTAGAAATTGACTTAAAAAATTTTTTTTTATATTACTTCTTTTTGTTCAAAGTGCACGTTACACGCCGGAATTGACGGTATGTTACCTTACAAGCTTCAGCAAGTGAGATACCTCTACACACAAATACGATCACAGCGCTATTGCTTTACGACGTCACAAGTCACTGTGGGGCAGAGTTGTCCGCGAAGATCTTAGGAATGTTTTAATTCACTTCAATTAAACTTTTTTAATCCTTTGGAGATTTCTTATTTAATATCTCTGTATTTATAATTACTTTTTTTTCCTACACAGATTTCTACTGTAACACGTTTATTTTCTGAATATTTTTTTGTGAAAATTTTAAATAATAATTTGAATTAATCGTTTATAATCTCTAAGCTTTTAGCATCTTCAAGGTAATGAAGTTTTTGTTAAGAGGTTGTGCGTATGTAGAAGTAATGTTTTTAAATTGGTTTTTAAAATTTCACCATTCTGCTATTTCTCAGAAAACATCGGTAAAGAAATTTCTGAAAGTATAATATTATAAGAATTATTTCGAAATGAGAGATTTTGAAATGTCAGATAAGTAAATGAATTTGCTTCTAATTACTTAGCATTTTATAATATCGTCTCCATGTATTCTGCACTGTTATTAATTTTACTTCCTTAATCATCTTTATCCGTAATTATACTTTCGATTTCTTCAATTAAAGATCACAATGATACTTTTTTTTGTATTAGAGAATTCTAACAATGATTTGATTTCTTATTATTACTTTGTAATAAATTATTTATTTTTGTACTAAATTTTGTAATAAAGCTTCTTATGGTATGAACAGAACATATTTCTTTCTCAACTTACTTTTTCAATTCCTACTATTAGTTCACGCTTTCCCTATACATACACACACATATATATACATAGCTTGTCCAAATTTTCAATCGTTAATAAAATATTTTCTATTCATCCATTCAAGTTCAAATACATTTTTTTAAACTTGTAGTGGAAGACGCTTGATGTCAATATTAACTCACTAATAAAATTAAAAAATGAAGAAATAGTAACAAACAAAAATAATAGTAAAACAGCATATATAGAAAAGAAAATCATTCGTTGTATCCCTGTAGCGCAATGGATAGCGCGTTGAACTTCTATTCCATAGGTTCGTAGGTTCGAATACTACCTGGGATGGCCTAATGTCTGAGAATGTGATTTCTTTTTTGCAGTACTATTTTATTAGAATAATTAAATTTAATTAATGAATAAATAGTAACAAAAAATAGTCCAACACACTATATAGAGAGAAAAATGAAAAATCGCTTTCTATTTTGTCACTAATTACTGGGATTCTGTCATATTTATATTAATTGTAATTATTTAACGAAAAGTAACTAAAATAAAAAATAAAAATTGTTGACCTAAGTAGGAATTGATTTAATTTTTTTTTAAATTACTTATTTCATTTTAAACAAAAGTATTTAGTTATAGCTTGCAAAGATAAGATACAAAATGTGCTTACCTGAATTATACTCTGCATTTTCTGCCTCCAAGAGGAACTGATATCTTATTTGACTCGCATAGCAATTTCTGAAAAAGTAAGGCAGCCACCAAGTGTAGAACCCTTACGGCTACCCTCACAGGCTTAACATCTACAATCTCATTCCCGCAGACATTCACATGCGACGATATCCACTGAAAAAAGATCTTAACATTGGCACTCAAGCTATTTAATAGCTGGACAATATTAATTGTCGTTCTGTCACTATGCATTTACCACTCAGATAGATGCTGAATATAGCTTCGGCTATCACTCAATATCCAAATATCTGTGTTGACACTCTCAGTACAGCAAAATTTCAAAGCCTCCTCAATAGCTAAGAGTTCTGTCCGAAATACTGAGCAGTAGTCTTTCCCAAAGTCTTGAAATGCTGCTTCATCGTGGCGGGAGAGTTTTCTTGAGCGGAATGGGTGAACTTCTTCGGGAGGGCATTCTCCTGCTAGGTCCACCCAAGCTGTGATGGCCCTAGTAATATGCTCAGTTAAATGCATTGCAGGCATGAAGCAAAGTCAGACCAACCTTTGGTGCCTCACGGTCTTCGACCACATGAAGCTACATCTTTCACCCTCATCGTGATTCGTGTACTTGAGAACTATAACAGTACATAAACAACACTAACTTCACACAATTTTGGTGTCCCAAAAGTATGATTACACTTTCAAAAATATTAATTACAAGTAAACAAGCAAAGATATTCACTTACGGTTTCTTATGTGTTCCATAAAGAAATTTCCAAATTTTTTTTATAATCTTTTACTGCATGATTTCAATGTGCGCAATAATAACTGGACACGAAACATCGAATTTATATGACATTTCTGGCCAAGTTCTATGTGACATTACAGGATCATCATCTTGAATGGCCACTGTAATTCAACTTTTTAATTAATCAGTGGTTTTAATTTTTAATTTTAACTAACCGATGGAAGAGCATAGCATCAAACAGGTCAAGATGATTTAAGTTGACCGAGATAACCTTGGCTGGTAACAGGCTGTAGTGCTTGGAAAGAAGAAGAAGAATTCGTCAGTGCTACGAATTGAAGATTAGGAAAAAAACAATGATTTTTACTTATCCCTCAAGAAGTCCAAAGGTGTTATGTCTAGAGATCTAGGTGGCCACACTATTGGACCTCCGTTTTCCATCCATCGTCAGGGGATGTTTTTTTCTCATTTCCAAGCTCTAGTATGGTAGCATCCCATCTACTTTGTATATGTGTCGCAGATTTAAATTCGATAAACCATGTTACAACTTTCGTTTTTTCTTGCGGTGAAGCCCTTTTGAAATGGGAAGACAGCACAATATCCCCGTTGAAAAACGAGGACGTTGTTCTTTCTAATTTGCATTTCATTAAACACAAACTTTAATCTTTTCTTTATGGAACGTAAAAAACTGAAAGTGAAAATCTTTGTTAGTTTATTTTTAATTCTTCGATGAAAGTGTAATCATACTTTTCAGACACCATATATATTGAATAAACTTAAGGCTATAGTAGGGTTAGTGCCACGAGATTTCAGAATTATAACTTTGAAATTCCCATAATGGTTTGTAATTCCTATAATAGTTTGTAGCATCACACGCAGTTCTGGTAATATATACTAAATATGAATATATATATCTGGTATTATGCATTATTAGAGGGATATAGTAAATCTTATATCTAAGTCTAGTACCGATAACAGAACGTAAACCTGTCATTATTAAGCTTAGATGTGTGTTAAATGTACCCTAATTATATATTATTTTATATATTGCGAATAATTTACGTAGAATATATATATAGACCAAACGATTTTCAGGCATCTAATTTTAATTTCTCTAATACAGAAGGATGAATATAATGTCTATAATTACTTTTAAATAAAATCTATGCGTACAACAATTAATTAGAGCTTGCTGGTTATTTTGCGAAATTTAAATGCATGTATTTAATGTTTGAGTATTAAAGCATTAATGATACCTATTTATCTTAGTTAAAAAAATATTATATAGATTGATTACAATTTTCAATGTAATTAAATAATTAGAATAAAAAAAGAATAGAATTCATTTCTGTATATTCCAAGAATGTTTTCCTTTTTATTATCTTTTTTTTAACTTCTTACGAAATAAATATTTTAGATAATCAATACTGATTTTTTCATGTAAGTGTATCCCATTGTAAAATATTTAGTTCTGTTTTCATTTACTTTTCGTTCTTTTGAACTAAGTTTTAATCGACTATTTAAATTATACAGTAGTTTTAATTTTAAATTCTTTTCCATATTATTATCATCTGCTTTAATTCAGTAAATCATGTATAAATCTAATTTGTCCGATTATTTGCTGAATAAAATCGTCTGGTTTAAAGTTATGTTTCCCAAGTTGGCAATTTTTATAAATATTTTTAAGTAAATTTTTTATTCAGTCGTACAAAGGAATGGTAAAGCGTAAAATGCTGATTGAACGTAATATATAGTATTTAACTTTTGGATATTTTCGAAATATTATCATTGATCTGGATATCTTTTTGATCATTTGTGTGATTATAAGAATAAAAAGCGTCTACATAGAATAAACATTGGCCGCTATTACTGACACGTTAGGCTTTTAAACAAAACATTTTACAAAAGGGATTTCTAGGTTTTTTTTTTTTTTTTTTTTTTTTTTGCTTTTTGGACATTCTTTCTGGACTGCTGCCACTGAAATTATACAAAAATATTTAACGAATGAAAACTTTTCTCTTTTGAGGAATGAACTTGTGTGTGTGAATTTGACTTATTCTTACAGTCCGTCTGTTTTGTGTAGATAAACAAACGAGTCGATTTTCGCAATTGTATTTATGATGCCAAAAGAAAAGGGGCAACCTGTAAAGGGAATTTGATGTTTCTGCCTTTGTTTTGTTACATGTAAACGTCATAATAACAAATAGGATGAAATTTATTCAATGTATCATGTTCATGCAGAAACAGTTTAATAAATTACTGCCCCTTCCAATTGACATAAAAATAAATGCTTGTTCTATCACATCATCTGCATTGAGTGTTGATAAATTATATTAGAAAAAAAAGACATGGAACGACCAGTTTTCTGAGAATTATAACGTGCATCAGCTCACCGTATAGTGTGTCTTTAACGGCCCCAGGACTCGAACTTATAACTTGACAACGAACGCCTACAGTTAGTTCACGACCCTGACCACACGGTTAAAAAAAAAAGTTCAGATAATTTTTAACATAAATTTATTAATATATTTCAAACTGGAAGTTGTTTCTTGGATAAAAAAATTAAATAAATAAAAAGGATTAAATAATTTAATATTTTTATGGTATTGTGAATCAGGAGCTTTATTTACATATTTTAAGCAATTTGAAATTATACGTCCAAATTTTGGGTATTGGACATGATTTCATTTTTCAATTTCTCTACTATTAGTTCACTCTCTCCCTATATATATATATATAGTAAAATAAAATAAAAGTGAAAAAGTACTAGAACCTACAGTGCTAAAGAAGGAAGAAATTGGAATGCACCAGACACAACAAAAGTAGATAAAAAAAAGCCTTTGGACTAAACTGGAGACCTTTTATGATTTCTAAAGATGTCGCCGAATTAGGCCAGTGAATTAGGGTTAGCAATGCTTTATGGATCCAACCTTCCCCGCACAGCAGAAATTTTTGACATAATAGAATAAAAAAACACACCAAGTTGAAACGTTAAGCCTAATACAACACGGGGAAGAAAAACCTGCTAATATATAAAAATGAAGTTAAGAAAAGAGAACAATAATGAATGTTTCAAGGAGAGGAATAATAATAAAAAAATTTATATAGAAAAAATTAGGAAAAAAACTTACATGTAAAATAAGTACTGGAAATCGAAAGTTCAACCTTCTACAATAAGATCCCCACACGAAATGACGTAAAAGATTGAAACGACTACACGACAAGGAAAAACCGTGGCGCCATATATATATATATATATCTTGTTCAAATTTTCAATCGCTAGTAAAATATTTTCTATTCATTCATTCAAGTGTTCAAATAAATTTTTTTTAAACTTTTAGTGGATGACACTTGATATTAATACAGTTTTTTTTAAAAAATATTTATTGATTCATTAAATTAAAAAATGAATAAATAGTAACAAACAAAAATAATACTACAACAGTATATATAGAAAAGAAAGTCGTTCGTAATTTCCCTCTAGCGCAATAGATAGTACGTTAGACTTCTAATCCAAAGGCCAAGGGTTCGAATCCCTCCTGGGATGGCCTAACTTATAAGAATGTGGTTTCTTTTTTACTATACTATTTTATTAGAATAATTAAATTTAATTATTGAATAATTAGTAACAAACCAAAAAAAAAAATAGTCCAACGCCATACATAGAAAGGAAAACGGAAAATTGCAAGAAAATTCTCTTTCACTATTTTGTCACTTAATATTGTGATTCTGTCATACGTATATACATATTTATATTAATTATAACTATTTAATAAAAAGTAACTAAAATAGATTTTTTCTTTGTTGACCTAAGAAAGAATTGACTTAATTTTTTTTATATTACTTGTTTAACAAGATAATGACTCCAAGCGTTCTGCTTCCGATGTAAGCCGCTAGTGTCTCTGTAACTGTCCCCATATTCTGAAAACACCTCCTCATTCACTTGATTCAAGCTCATTTGAACATATTTGATTACAATTAGAAAATGTATGAAGACATGACATATAAAAACAAAATGTGAGTTGAAAACAATAATCACAAAAGAGTGTAGGAATATCGATGCGGAAATTACAAAAGCTGATGTAATCTATACTAAGGCGTTTAAAAGTTGTTGTGAACGCTGAATGATATTTTACTAAGTACTACTTTAAAAAAAGGACAATTATTAAAACTGTTGGAATTATTGTCAAGCGTACGAATACTTTTGTAGTGTAACTTTTAGTAGTTTTTCAGTTCCTACTATTATATATAGCTCACACACTCTCTATATATTTATTTATTTATCTTGGTGGGGAATTTTCAATCGTTAATAGAATACATTTTAAAGCACTCGATTGAACTGAAATTTTATATACATGATTATTTTGGATGACAATACAATAATTTAATTATAATTAATAAAAATTAATTGATTAAAACTAATTATTTAAAGAATTACAAATACACACATCCACGTAGGCGAATTAGCGACCATTTTGGCGACTTGTGTCAAAACTTGAAAAGGTTTTTTTCTCACATTTTAAAGCATTCAGTTGAACTGAAATTGTATTTGCACGATTGTTTTGGGTGACAATACGATACTTTAATGATAATTAATAAAAATCAATTGCCACTTAATGTTGTGATTCTGTCATATGTATATACATATTTTTATTGATTGTAACTATTTAATAAAAAATAGCTATAAAATAAAATTTTTCTTTGTTGATTTAAATAGGAATTGACTTCAAAAAAAATTATTTTACTTATTTGATTATTAATTTTTAAAATAAAAGTCATACTATGTTGTAAGAAATGATTATGTTATTCGAATAAGAACAAGTTGTAGATATTGTACAAAATTTACAACTTCGATATATTAATTTTTATTAATCGAAAACGCTAAATTTTATAGAAAACTGCAAGGGTACTAACACTTTTGAGAGACACTGTATTTGTATAACAGTCGTGAAAAACTTTAAAACGTTTCAAAAATTTGATTTCTAATAAAAATTACGGAAGCTGCAAAACTTTTAATTCAATTTTAACTCATATTTCGCATCTAGGTTACTTTATTTTAGATGATTCAAAGTCCTTATAATGAAGATAGCAAGAAATTGATTTTGCATTATCAATCCTTTAAAAGTAAATGCCATACAATTTAAGCTTTTCAAAAAAAAAAGTGTTTACAATACTTGTGTCCAAAACTTTCAATAGAATGCTTAAATCTAAAAATAATTTCTTGAAAGAATTCCAAAGTCTTTAAAAAGTTGTTAGAATTCTTCACAATTGAAGCCTTAATCTGCTAAAGTAGATTCCCACCTCAACAAGAAAACTCTCATTGATTTTTTGGTAAAAATAAAACTATATTTCAGTGGAAAGAGAGATGAAAAGTTGAAGTAAAACTGAATTTTTTTTTTATTAATTGAAAACAAACTCTTTTCACTCTTTCTCGTTAGTTGTAAGAGAGTTAGTCTTAGTTAGAACATAATCGAAAAGGTCAATTTTTTTTTGAAATTTTTGTACTAGAATTGCTGCAATTAATTTATATAGTAACATCAGATTTCCATGCGTTTTCTTGTAAGAAGCATAGTAATTTAAAAGGGTACTTACGTATTATCGCAACCTTTTGGTGACATTATATGAAATGAAGCACATGGTTGCCAATTCAGAGCGTGCGACACAGAAAATAGGGCTTGCCAACTTGGCGAGTTATTAATGTGTTGGTGATTGTTGCGCGATAGCTTTAAAAGTATTTAGAATATCTACATTCGTAAAAATTTTAATTTAAATCAATATTTACATGATCTCATCAGATTCTCTTAAATATGTCGTTGAACTCATAATAGGACATTAGTCACTCAAAAGTAAATTTCAAAAAAGTTTCAAAATATTCACTAGGTGGCACTTTGGGTGGAAAAACGGTAAATTTAATAAAGGAAACTATCCACAATAAATGCATAATGAGTTTGAGCATTTATCGACTAATTTTTGGTTACTATGTCATCAAATAACATTGAATAAAAGTAGCAAAATTAATAACAATGCGCATATACTAAATAGAAGGAAAAAAACGATTCAATTTGTAGAAATTGGTGCAGATTATGACTAAATGTCACAACGAGAGTAGTTGTTAATCGTATGTAAGACAAATTAAAAGTCATTCTGTTGAGAAAACGAATTGAGACTTCGATCTGTCTTGGCTCGTCCGTATGAAGTATTTGTTGAGTGTGACTGACCATATCCGGGAAGTATGCATTATGTATTGGAACACCTTACAAACAGTGTTATAAGGAATGCCTGACTGTCTAGATATTTCACTTGTTCTTCAGCTTCCATAGCTAGTTGTCCAGAATAGCGACAATGGTTACCTTGATGATCTCAACAGCCACTGACGTAACGATTTTACGACCACTTCCAGGTTGGACTCTTGATTACCTGATCTTATGAAGCAAAGCAATCATGGCCCAGACACCTACTACAAACATTGGGTCTCGCAATACATTCTTTAGGCGGCGAAAATCTCGAGCCGCAGCAAAAATATTCCTTTTATTCTAGGAAAACAGTTTTATTAGTAACTCACACACACAACACACATTCAACGATTGACGTCGTCAACGTGACAGCCGGAAATTCCGGAATGAAACATGAATACTTTATAAACGTTTTATACTTAGACATATTTTACACAGTGTTCTTTGTACATATACAAAAAAAACAAAAAAAAAAATACCGTGTTTTCTTACTTTTCTTTTCCTTTTTAGAACCAATAGACGCCTTGTACTTTTCTCTTTGTTATATTTTACTTCTGGTAAACCTTGCTCTGAATTGTTCTAATTGCTTATGAATTCCGTGTTTTTCTTCCTGTTTTTCCATGAAGAGAACCACTCAATAGACATTTTTGAGCTACCTGAAATAATCTCGTGGATAATCCAAATAATAAATTATGTAGCAAACTATGGTCATTCGTTTTAGCTGCAGGATGTGGTTTTATAGGAGAAGCTTAATTCTAACTACCCTTCAGATAAATTTACAAAAAAAAAAAAATTCTTCATACTAGAGTGAAAAATCCTAACATAATCAAGTATAAATTCGAAAAATTTTGTATAAGACAAATTAAATTTAACTGTAATTATATTGGAAAATAAACACATATAATTAATATCTCATTTGTAGTATTTAAACTGTATCGGCCTGAAAGTCGTGGATGTGAGAGGGTTCGAGGAAGAAGCAGACATGATCCTAAAATAGTAAATTTTATTTGATCATTAGAAATTTACGAAATACACTTTTATGACTTAACTCTGGGAGCAATGTGGTGGCCGCGGTAGCCGAGTGGTATAGGTATCGGACCATGGCTTGCCTTGTCACGAGTTCGAGCCCAGTACCACTAAAGACCCGCCGTGTAGGGCAGCGATGCACGTTAAATCTGTCGAGAGCTGAAACGTCCTCCCGTTGGTGTGGTGTGGTAGTTAGGAGAGGGGGGTGCCAGCTCAGGTGTCGTCCACGTCACTTGACCATGGTTCAAAATTACGTGGTCCGTCGCCAAAAGCCCTCGTGTTGCTGAACAGTGCGACGTTAATATTAAATCAATCAAATCAATCAATCTGGGAGCAATGTGAAATCCTAACCCGTAATCAGATAACTAAGTTATGGAGGGTACTTATCTAGAGTGTGGCAACTTCTTATATGATCCTTCTTGAAGCCCGATAGCTCGGTCAGCTCCAAGTATAGTTACTTAACCACTTCTTGATGAATTCTCCGTCGAATATTAATCTTAAGATGCACGACCACCAGTCGCTATTCACTAAAGCCTGGAATTGAGCTTAACGATCAGCATCTAACCATTAACCACGTACTCAACGATAGGCATTCTAATAGTAGTTACATTTGCATAAAATCAAGTCATCTCTTCTAAAAGAGGCTTTTAAACTAAAATCACAGTTAAAGAATATTTTCCCCAAAAGGATTAGTAGAAGACCTAAACAGAACCCATTACAAATTCTTTTATTAATGTAAAAAAAAGAGATTTTTCCACAACATCGCGCGAAACTAAATGGAAGCGTTTTTTTACTCAAAATCAAGAATTATTTAAGAACCATTTCCATAGATCAAAAAATGTTATACGGAGTTTTATTTTATGATAAAAGAAATTTTTTAAACTAAGAAAATCGTTATAGCATAATGGTATATATGTTAATTATATATGCATCCTTGGTTAATTGTGGGGCCTTCGTTTGATAGCGCGAAACTGCGTGTGCCACAGAAATCGAGTGATGACGAGTATACTCTTCAATCATAGAGTAAGTGTCGCTGTTTAAAATATTGGATCAAAAGATGGGTTTATTTTATAAAATTGCCAATTTTGGTGAACATAAACGTATATTACGAACATATTACTCGAAAAGCGTAATAAAAACTACATATAAAGGTAAGAATTTGAATTCCTCCTGTAGAGAGGTATTCATCGAAACAGGATACTGTACATATAATGGGACATTTCAAATAGAACATTAGTAACGTAGTTTCTTCCTGATCTTGCATTTATAACGGTGTGAACATCTTCGATCAGGGTTCTTTGTTTTCGAAGTTCCAGGTATGTAATACGGAACATTATTCCCTCCTAAATGGACTACATTAGGTCTAAATGGCAGAGTTTGTATCGATTTTTTTCTTTGAATTCTTCAAAGCTTCAAAAAAATAAAATCACAGCTTCAAGAAAGCTATCAATGGGCTCAGCACCTGGTCGGGGTTATGCATTTGTCCCATGGCTGACCATACCTCAATGAGTGAATGAACATTAACGTCGTACTGTTCAGCTACACGAGGGTTTTTGGCAACGGACCTCGTCGTTTTGACCCATTGTCGGGTGACGAGGATGTGACACCTGAGCTAGCACCCCCTCTCCTAACTACCACACCAACGGGAGGACGTTTGAGCTCTCGACAGATTTAACGTGCATCGCTCCGCTAAACAGCGGGTCTTTAGTGGTACTGGGCTCGAACTCATGACACGTCAGCCACGATCCAATATCTTGACCACAAGGCTACCATGACCACCCGAGCATACTTGAAGGAACCCTATTATGAATCAACTTTCAGACTTTTATCTTTGCTCCTTTTAGGCTAACATCTAAAAACCATAATCATTGCACATAAATAAATTCGTTACGCGAACTTAATTGCTGTTTCAACCAGTGCATACAAGAACGCTTGAGTTCATCTTGACTGTTTCATAATTTTTATTTACTTATTTTATACTCTGGCTTGGCCTAAACATATTCTAAACATCTTGAAATTTTAAATTATGCTTTATTTTTCTCAAAAATTATATTTTAAGTAGCTAATAGTCACTAATTTTGACGCATGGCAAGTATACTCGTCAATGACAGTTAACTGATTAAAATATCTGCTTAAATAACATTGCATATTGTTACGAATTTTGTGTAAATAGTGTAAATAATTTGTATTTGAGTGTTTAATGCATTTATATTACTCTATGTTATATTTATTTTATGTTAAAATTGTGCTACTCACAAGCAATGCCGCCCCTTACGTTATAATGGCGATTCAATACGAACTTGGCGGTAGAGCTAAGTTGGCATCATTTTTGGCGACCATTTTGGCGTCATTGGCGACCATGTTGGCGAGTTCGGAACCCTCTGGAATATTCTAGAAAGTAGTGGATCTCTCCACTAGTGTCACGTTCAATGACACGAGCAGTTATATTTGTGGAAGTTTCTGTCGTGCCTATAAATGAAGATGCTCGCCGGTACGGCGATCAGTCTTTATTTCAACCAGCGAAGAGTGATCATTGTTTTGACTAGCGATTAGCTTTTGAATAAGCTGTTACATACGTGTATTTTTAAACACTGGCAATTGTGTTTGAGTGCTTTTGAAGGTGTGAAGACCTTCGGAGATTTACTCTGTGAATATTGCTGCTGAATCCTGTATTTAAAGGTTTGGACTTTTGATAATAAATTCGCATCGCTCTTAAAGAACTGTTTATTTTCTGTGTGATTGTTTTTGCATAAAATCCACGAACCCTCGGATCTACGTAACAATATTTTCCTTAAATATTTATTTTACCATTTCAAATACCTGAATACTCAAAAGGAAGCATATTTATTTAGAACAGCGAAACTATCATTTTTTGCTAAATAACCCGCATCCTCGTATGTTTGTGCTCACGAATCCATACATATATAACGTTTTTAAAAAATTTTAAAAGCGCCAATTGATTAATCGCTTAAGTTCGGGAGCTTCGCTATTCCTTTTATCAAGTCCACGCTTGCATAAATTCATTTATTTCTTTTTATTCGACACAAAATTTTAATATGTGTATTTTCCCCCCTTCCTTTCTTTCTTTTTGAGGGTGAGGGGGTATTATATAAAATAATCCTTTGTAGAGAAGGAATTTTGTGCAATCTATCCATT
Source organism: Trichonephila inaurata madagascariensis (assembly GCA_019973955.1). Lineage (NCBI taxonomy): Eukaryota > Metazoa > Arthropoda > Arachnida > Araneae > Nephilidae > Trichonephila > Trichonephila inaurata. Next base: position 324,847 of record BMAV01015649.1, on the reverse strand, counting down.
ATTTTAAACTAAATCTAAGATTTATAGAAGTAAAATAAATAATTAAATATAAGTCTATCAATATAATTTTTTTTGTTCATCTTAGTAATTTTTACTTAAAAAGTTAAATACAATTTAATTTAATTAGCCATTTATTATCTTTGAGAAACAATTTAAACCCATATATGATTATTTATCTTATTAAAATTATTTATTCATGAGCATTGATATTACAGTTAATAGATTATATCAATTATCAATAAAAAAAAAAATTTAATAAAATTTTTATTGTAAAACTGGCAACTCTCTCATTTTGACTTTTAATTATTATATAAGTAAACTCATATCTTTTTTTAAAAAAAATTGGCTAAATAAAGATAGCTTACATTTCTTAGATATGACAAGCTCCAAAAAATCCTATTTTATCCCAAGCCGTTTGGCTAAAAAGAAAAACAAATTACTCCCAGCGGCTCAGTTTTCTGTGTATTGGACTTCTATCCAATATGAGAATAATAATTCGCCAAGTTGGCGCTAAGTAAATACGTGACAAAAATAGGATGCCCACTGACAGGTTTCTCAGTGTGTGCTCGCGCGATTGAAGAATATTTGAATAATGCAATTAATACCGTTAAAACTATTCAAAGAATATTATTACAACTCTTTAGTTTGAATATAGGTAGTTTTTTCCTCTTTTTAGGGATTTCATATTGTTTAAAAATCCATTTATTTTTACTTATTCACTATTGAGAATTTCACTCTATTATTGTTTTCTCATTTTATTTACTATTAAGCTTCATTATTGTTTGTTACACACACACATTTACAGTTATAGAAATGCCCTTACAATAACTACACTCTGTTGTTTTATTAACTGTCTATTGAAGCAGAATTAATTTTTTTATTTCAAATGGGCAGTGGATTGATGTTATACCATTGCAGACCTAGTATATTCCCCGGAAGCTGGTATATTTTTTAGTGCTGCACCATATAGGCGGATTCCAATCGCCGCAAGTAATTTTGATGCCCAGTTTCCTTCCTAGAGGGAGGAACCTGACCTCTGACGATGCAAACCTGCATAACTATTTAATTTTGCCGAGAGCACCCAAGCGAAACAGACACTCTATGGGTCTTTTACATGCCGTATAATCATACCACATGGCCACTATCGATTTTCTGCATCATGAAAATCCACCGACTTGGGCCGGGGTCGAACCCGCAACCTTAGGTCCAGAAGGCCATCAACAAACCAACCACGCCAGTCGGCTGGATTTTAATATTGTATTGTTAAACTAATCAGTGCTGCGGAATCACATTACAATTTGTTAAGCAATTCAATGTTGCATAAAGCATCTATTAAATGCATTATTGCAAATGATATAATGATGACTTAATTTTAAACAATTTTAAGCATTTCCTCTTATTTTTTTTTTAGGCAATGACATACGCCGTTTATTTTATTGCAGTTAGTAAAAAATAGCTGAACGTTTTGATTTTTAAACTTCTCTCAAGTGATAAAAAAAAATAGCATAAAAACAATACATTTTACAATTTTTGAGATAAGCCTATGACTTTTTAAAATAAGATTTACTTAATAAGGTTCTATTATTTTACTTTGTCCTTTGCTTTGTGACAGATAAAAAAAATTACTTGTGTTTTATTATTTTTTTTTATTTCATTGAACTTTATTCTAGAAATAGTGTTTAAAATTGAATTTGTAATTTCCTAATCTTCAAGGGAAAAAATTTTATTCAGTTGTATTTTTTTCCACTTCAAAAATAATGTTCCTACATTTCTTACAACAAGTATCTTTTGAGAATAAATTTATTTTTTCCTAAGATTCTATTAAATGGAAATATAAAATGCATTACCATATTTATGACCTTTTTAAGAAAGAATAGTCATAAAATCGTTTCCTAACGAGAAAAAATGAATCTGATTTTACATTTTATTTTCTCATTATCTCAACAATAGCTTTGAAAAACATTTTAACACTTTCGGCAGTTCTTTTTTCATGAATCGTTAACTGTTTCAAAAGCGAAATCAATCGTTCAATACGAAGAATATTTTCTTTTTAATTCTTTTTTTCCTGCAAATTTTGATATTTGAAGCACAATTTCGATTTAGAAGCATTGCATTCGAAATTCTTTTAACAAAATGTTGAAATGCTTTTTTTTTTTAATTTAATATTTAGCTAACGTTCAGTGAAAAGGTGAAAATCATTAGGTATACCAATAATTGCATTGGAACGGAGTTTAAATATTTTAGTAAATATGTAACAAAAGCGAAGAATGTAAGCATTTGCTACTTCAAACAATTTTTTTTATATAAACATCAAATCCAAAAAAAAAAAATCCTTAAAACAATATAAAAAGAAAAAATATTAAAATTCAAAATTAAGACGATCATTATAATTTTGAATGCATTAGTTAATTTCCCCTTAAATAGATATAAACCCAAAATTACCAGTGCATTTACGAAACATAATAAAATAGTATTTCGACCTCTTTTTTTCGCACATTACTTTTGAAAGCGGTTTTAAAATAACACGGTCCAAGAAATATGCTGCTTTTCTTTTTTCGCACAACTAGTTTAACAGTCAAACACGGTTTTGGATTGCTATTGTTACTGTTAGTGATCAGTTTGAGATTATGCTTTTTTTTAAGGGCGTGGCCTTTGAATCTACTTTTATTTGGTCTATTCAGTTGCTTAGGAGTAAAACATATTCACATTATGTTTTCGGATGTTTCCTCAACAAGTTAAAATATTTTTAAGACGTAACTAAGTCATAAAATTTCGTCAGAGCAACATGTATACAGTGGCGTAGCTACCGATGGGCTATGCAGTACCATGCACCAGGAGGGCTGCGGTAGCCCAGTGGTTAAGGTATCGGATCATGGCAGGCATGTCATGAGTTCGAGCCCCGTACCACTAAAGACCCGCCGTGTAGGGCAGCGATGCACGTTAAATCTGTCGAGAGCTGAAACGTCCTCCCGTTGGTGTGGTAGTTAGGAGAGGGGGTGCCAGCTCAGGTGTCGTCCACGTCACTTGACCATGGTTCAAAATTACGTGGTCCGTCGCCAAAAGCCCTCGTGTAGCTGAACAGTGCGACGTTAATATTCACTCACTCACTCACTCACCATGCACCAGGGGCCTTTAGACCCCGACCACCACTGAACTTTTGATAAATTTTCCTACATTTTAGCGGCCCATCCGATGTAGTGGTTAGTGACGCTGACTGCGGTGCCGTATGACCTGAGTTCGAATCTCGGAGATGGCATGGATGTTTGTAAATGTATAGTGCCTTCGCGGCATGGGAGTACTCTAAATATCTGTCGAGCCGCAGGTCCTTTTGTGTGGTTGGTGGAAAAGGAAGAGAAAGGGGAGACTCTTGGCCTTCCCCAGGGTGTTATCCCTCAAAATTGTGGTGGAACCGAGCAAAATCGTACTGTCTCTTGCATGGTACTCTAAGCTAAGGCTAACGACAGGTGTAAAAATCTAGCCCTTAGCCACGATGAATTTCATGGGTCTTGATCTGATGTTACTGTCGATCAGAAGGCATAAGTAATAGCAACACATTTAAGATCTAAATATAAAAGGTTGCAACACAACTATAACCATGGCAACTCAGTTGAAAGTAATTTCGATCTTATAGGGAAAGAGTGAATTAACTCTTTGCCCATTAATAAATCAAAATAATTTAATATAAAATGAATAAATATCTAGGCATTTCCCAACAACGTCTTGTAGAATAACATTACGTCTCTCCTTCCTTTTATAACGTCAGTAAGTACTCGAGTACATACGAATTGAATTTATAAATTAAAAAAACTATGAATAAAAAAAAGGAAAGAAACTCAGTTGTGCGTTTAAGCACAAACAACGCCAAGAAAGAGAAAATAGTAAACAAAAATTACTCAAAATTGACTACTTTCTTAGTTAGCCTTCTATGAGTACTTATGGCCCAAGTATTTTTGTTAATAGTGACTTATATAAATAATGTGATCACTACAATGTTGCTTCAGAAGCCTACTGAAAGAAATTCTGCAGTTATTACAGTTAAAGATACCACTAATCATGTCAACGATGACCATGTCTGTATGGCACATGCAAAAACAGAGTAACCATCAATCTCTACATTTTTTGAAAATATAAACAATAAATCTTTTTATAACGAATAACTTCACGAATAAGATATTAAGTACTAATGAAAAACGTCTAATTCCTGACATGGGGGCCCTTACAGCCTTCAGGACCTTTCTAAAAGACATCCTCCAAAACAGCGGGTGCTTTTCAAAATCGTTCTACTTTTCAACTTTTAAATATTCGACCTAACATGAAGAGCGTAACAAACCACCACTCATAAGTTAGATTTGTTGATAAATGATGCAGTCAGCGCTTGTGTGGGAATACAGATTTTTTTTGACGATGTTGCAAGATTTGCACAACTTTTTCGGAGATAGCATTAAGCGTTGAGATCTACTGTCAATATTCATTGGCGAATCGGATATGACTTGGAAAAAAAACTAAATCCAATTAGATGGTCCAGTAGGCTCAATACAATATCTGCAATAAAATTTCAATGGTCTTTTTTTTTTATGTAATCAAAGCACTATTAGAAATCGCGCTCAAGACCTCCAATAAAGATGAGTGAAGCAGAGAATATTAAAAAACAAAAATGCTGCACTTTGAGTTCGAGTTGCTTTGCGATTTCTTGTACCGTGTAGTGAATGTCATTAATTATGCATCCCTAATTTTTTACAAAAAGGCGAGATCCCCATTTTCAAGACAAAAAAAATGGCAGTTACAGAGACTGCCGATAGAAGTGAGAACTTTTAGTATTAAAATTTGAAATTTCATTACGTTTGAATTGAAATTATCAACATCAATCTCTGGTTTTCACATCTATTGTGACGCTCCGAGCAACAATTATATGCATGTTTATTTGTGGTTTTTTATTATTCAAATATATTACGGGCTGCACAAGATAATGACAAAATATAAATACAATTCAATTGAAAGCCACTGTGAAATACTAATCCCGATTGCGTGATGCATTGAAGAGGTTAAATATTAGAAAATAAATAATATAAGATTTTCAAATGCCTAAATAAATACGAGTATTTAAAATAATTTTCTGTTATTTATTTTTTATCTTAAAAATATTAGTATATTTATTTAGTACTCACTATTGTACTGCACAATGATTCTTCAATTAAACGATTCAAATAATAATTCAGCAAAAACACTATTTCAACAATGACAGTATATACACATTGAACTTTTTCCTAAATCCATTCAATTTCACTTATAAGATTTACACAGCACTATACGTCAGCTTATAGCTACAGATATACTGCTATAAGCATGTCGGTGACGCGAACGCACGAGATTTCACCCATACAAAAAGTTTCTAAGGCGCACAGCACACTGCGCGTGCGTCAGTCATGAGCATGTCGGTGACGCGAATCCATAAGATTTTCCCCTACCAAAAAGTGCCCAACGCGGCTAAAGAAGCTTTCACTTCAAAAAAAGGTTAAAAAAACATTTTGATGAATTAGCTTCGGATCACCTATTTCGAAATCGAGAAGAAATATTTAAAATTACTATTTTCAATAAGGTATATACTAAACATAATATATATTAGCTCGATTAAATGCACGTTCTACTGGTATGAGTGCAGTCTGTCAAATATTCAATTTGTGCTAAGACAAACATTTTTACTAGATGTAGATGAAACAACTTTGTTTCAAAAGTGTGACAAGTTCCAGAATAAGTATTCAGATATAATAGGCTCAAACTTTTCCCTTCAATTTCTTGATATTTACCACCTAGTACAACTTAAAATCGTCCAGGCATGGACTTTTCACAAATTATGTTAGTAATGAGCAAATATGGAGTGTTAGAATGTGACCTAACATAAGTATTTACGGCAATGTTATTATTCTATACTACTCCTGTTACTTCTGCAGCAGCAGAAAGACCATTTAGCAAATTCAAAATAATTCAAAATTATTTAAGAAACGGTGTGGGTCACAAGCTGGACTCTGACATTTTTCGCTAATAGCAATTGAAAATACAGTCGCATCAAGGCTGAATTTAACCGAAGTTACTGAAACATTTCAGGAAACTAAAGCTAGGAAAAGATAGTAAGCCAAATTGTTAATTTGTTGTTAATAGGCAAGTCTGACCCCTTCATATAATAAACCTTTTATTCTTCATTTACACCGTTTTATTTCCTATTTCCTATGTTATTATGTGTTAACATCTTCGTTATTGTTTAATTTTTTATTATCTATGGACTAAATTCATGTGACGTCAAAGTCACATGATAACTGAGCCCCGTGTTTTCAGCCAATCAGTTCATAAATTAATGCGAAGTCATAATTACATAATAAATATAATCACGCGTTTCCAGCCACCTAGTTCATGTACTTCGCTGTTGCCAACTTTTGCTTTTTGCAGGAACTTTCTTTTAGTAAGTACATATTTGTCAACGATATAGTAATGCACATGGTTATACAAAATGCACTTAATTTAAAAGTATTCGTATAATGTAAGTATTTCTTTTCATAATTTTGAAAACTATTTGAAGAATTTTAACACATGAACTCTTAACCCAATCATATCAAATTTTAAATGTTATCTAAACTTTACAAGTTGAACAGCTAGTATGTCAATTTTTAATCAATGGGAAACACGTGACTGCCGTTATCATGTGACCATCATGAATTTAGTCCATTACGTTACTTTCCGTCTTCAGGTTCCGACAGTTCCTAAACTTTTGACAGCTGTTCTGGAAGAGCTATGTTGTGGTGTCAAATCAAATCTGGGGTATCACTAAAGCTTATACAAGAAAAAAACTCGTACACATACCTATAGGTAGTTTGTAACTTTGCTTTTTTCCCATGTTCTGCAGAAAACGATAGAGCTGATGTTAAAATAGCTTTGTATATTTAAAATATTATGTATTTTTACTTGATAAAATCTAACTAAAATAAGACCCTTATTGGGTTCTTTTTCTTTTCTGCACCAGGGCTTTTGGATACCTAGCTACGCCACTGATGTATATCTCCATCTACCATATGTAACTTAACTCAGTGTCGCAATAGCCCATGAGGGCCCATACCAGTATAAGTGACCCTGGACCCTGAAGTGCATGAGCAGATGTTCCGATCAGGTGGTCAGTCTCTGAAGCGAAACCCCCAGTGCTAAGTTCCCAAGCAAGCTTGGTATTCATTTATCGACCCACTGAAAGGATGAACGGTTGCGTCAACCTTGGTCAGCCCGGGGCTTAAACCTCGTACCTGTGGTGTGGAAACGCGATGCACTACTACTCAGCCACTGAGCTTCTTACCATATTTAGTAGAGATTTAAAAATTTGTGCGTGTTTTTATTAAAATTTTGACCAGACATTACGCATCAAAATGTCTTAAATTACAAAAAATCCGTCAAGGAAATCATTTATTTCGAATTAAAAATAAAAATATTGGACAATCTAGTCCAGGGCTGAAAGGTCAACATCTATTTGCAAAAACTTCGGTTTGATCAAAGCAAATATTAAAGTATTACGAGAAATTAGAAGTCTATACATATACGAACATTTCTAGTTAAATATATAAACATGTTACACACACAATAAATGTTTAGTTTGTAAACGTTAAATATATCAGTGTTAATACATACACATCTTAAAAAAACTTATATTGTTTAGTATTCATCATTTTTTGGTTCAAATTAAATACTCTCTATTTTATCTTACAAGATTTTGGATAACGGAACGCATCTTTCTTTTTAGCACACAAATCGTTGATATTTTTATTTTGGTTTTTCTTACACAATTTTTTGAGATATAAGTCGATAATGTAAAACACGAACTGTTTACACTTTTTATTTTCCCTTATTTTCTCCTCTTCTCTAAATGACTTTGTTTTTAAAGATACTCATGATAATGAAGCAGCAGACTTAACTGAGAGTGGTTCGTGCATCTTAGAATCTGGAATTAGCTTGAATTAACATTTAATTAATTCTATGCACGATATTTGTCTCTGCACTTTTCTGGAACACTTTTTAAATACATTTCTATATAAATACGTCATTTCAATTAGGAGTTGGTATGAACAAGTAATATTAAAAAAACCCTTTTAAGTCAATTCCTACTTAGGGCAACAAAGAAAAATTTTATTTTATAGTTACTTTTTATTAAATAATTATAATTAATATAAATATGTATATACATATGACAGAATCACAATATTAAATGAGAAAATAAAAAGCGATTTTCCTTCCAATTTTCCATTTTCCTTTCTATATATGGTGTTAGACTACCGTAAAATCTAGCGTATAACCGTATAACCCTTACCTATAATTTCAAACTAAAATTTTTAATTTTTGGGCATATTCGCCGTATAACGCGCACCTCTTTTTACAACGAAACTTGAAATGTACGTACGCAATGTTCTTGTATTGGGCTAATTTATTCAAGGTGTTATTCCAAGCTTTTGCAAATAATAATATATATTTCTAGAACTACAACCTTTTAAGTTCATAAGGATTTTCATTTCTTTTAAATAAATAGTTTGATCTATGTAGAAGTCTAATTTTTTTCTAAGCTCTAATTTTCGAATTTCAAAGCTATTATTCTTATAGCCGGCGTATAGCGCGCTCCCGTAAATTTCGATCATATTTTTTATGTTAAAAGTGCGTGTTATACGCCAGATTTTACGGGTTTTTTTTTTTTTTTTTGTGTGTTACTATTTATTCTTTCATTAAATTTAAGTATTCTAATAAAATATTACAGCAAAAAAGAAATCACATTATCAGAAATTAGACCATCCCAGGTGGGATTCGAACCCACGACATTTACATTAGAAATCCAACGTGCTATCCATTGCGCTACAGGGATTCAACGAACGATTTTCCTTTCTATTTATGGTTTGCGACTATTATTTTTGTTTGTTACTATTTATTCATTTTTTTAATTTAATTAATGAATTAATAGTTGAAAAAACTGTATTAACATCAAAGGTCATTCACTACAAGTTTTAAAAATGTATTTCAACTTGAATGGATGAATAGAAAGTATTATATAAACGATTGAAAATTTAAACAAGATATGTGTGTGGGGGGGGGGGGATATATATATCTTGTAGTGAATGACCTGTGATGTTAATACAGTTTTTTC
>BMAV01015649.1:301449-315587 GCA_019973955.1 Trichonephila inaurata madagascariensis | reverse complement strand
AGGAGTGAACTAATAGTAGGAATTGAAAAATTGTTTAAACCTTTATCTACCGATGGTACTTATAAGTACCATTCTCAATTTAAAATTACGTAGAATAACCATTTTTTACGAATTCTCTGACGATACTCAGCAGGAATATTCTTTTAAATCCACTCTTCCAAGATATATGGCAGCACGGGTTCTATGATGAGCATTTTAGCAAGGAAGGCGAATAGTTTGATAGCAGAAATTGCGTTTTCAGCTGACGGCGTTTTTAGCGGATAGCGAAGATAGTTATTTTTTTTTCCGAAAAAATAGTTAATGTCAAAAGATAAGTGCCTTATTATTTTTTTATGTTAATGAAGGTCTTAGAAAACGATTTGACTATTTATATTTTAAGTGTATATAATTAATTTTACAGTTGAATATCTTTGATTAACTTATTAGCTCTAACGGATTAAATTTCTCAAAGTTGAGTATTTTGTTTATGTATATCCCTTAGTTTTCAATGTAGTGCTTCAAACAAAAATATTGTATGAAAAAAACTGCAGTAAATGATAATGTGATAAATAAAGGGTTAAAGTTATTTTAAATCTCCAGTAATATTCAACAATAAAACACGAAACGTTCTTTACCGTTCTTTTTCGAAGAGTCATATTTATCAAAGCACTTTTCGGAACCGAAATCATTCTAATTGAATCGCATTAGTGAAACCTCCTCCCAACATCTGAATTAATGATTTTCATCAACAAAGAGCCATTGTTTAGCTGTCAGGAAACAGCAAAAGAGATGGATTGATCCACTCCAATGTATCTTAAGACATCTCAAAGCAGTTTATTGAAAAATGAAATGGAAACTGTTTCCCATGAAAGACTTAATCAATGATAAAATAAAATATCGCGTCATTGAAAAAAAGAGAAATATGCTTTTAAAAACAAACAAAATTCCTGGAATTTGCCTTCTGCATGCGAAAGATAAAGTTCACTTTTTTTTTTCCTAAAAAAACCATAATGTCTTGCCTTGTTTTGATGGAACAAACGTCACTATAAATACTTGTTTTCTTGAGAATCGGTTACAAGATTAAATTATGGGGCTACGAATTTAGAAACTGTAGAGAATAAATATATATTTTTATAAGTGAACATTTTGTGTTTATTTATAAATTTGCTTAAATTCCTCTCTGTGTTATCAGTATTCTTATAAACTTTACTTACCATTTTAATGTGTAAGACTATCTTTTATACAAGTAATATAAAAAAAATTAAGTCAGTTCCTATTTGGTCAACAAAGAAAAATTTTATTTTAGTTATTTTTTATTAATTTATTACAATTAATATAAATATTTATAAACTTATGACAGAATAACAGTATTAAATGGCAAAACAGAAAGCGATTTTCCATTTTCTTTTCTATATATGCCGTTGTACTTTCATTTTGTTTCTTACTATTTATTAATTAATTAAGTTTAATTATTCCAATAAAATAGTACAGTAAACAGAAATTACATTCTCAGAAATTAGGCTACCCCAGATGGGATTCGAACCCACGACCTTTGGATTATAAGTCCAACGGCTTATCCATTGCGCTTCAGAGACCGAACGAGCGATTTTCCTTTTTATATATAGTGTTGGAATATTATTTTTGTTAGTTACCGTTTATTCATTAATCAAATAAAATTAATATTTGAAAAAACCGTATTACCATCAAGTGTCATCCACTACAAGTCTTAAAAAATGTATTTGAGCTTAAATGGATTAATAAAAAGTACTTTATTAACGATTGAAAATTTGAACAAGATATATAAAAATAAATATATATATAGGGAGAGTGTGAACTAATAGTAGGAACTGAATAAAAAGAAATAAACGCACGTTATTCATCCATCATATTTTTATGTTGATGTAATTTCCTTAGCCTAATGAGTTTTATAGTAAGTGAAAAATAAAATGTGTTATATGTCGATTTTCCTGCGTGTTAAGCACAAACAGCATGAGTTATATTATCAGTGAAATACGTTTAACGCGAAAACTCTTAAGACGAAATATCGGTTAACACGAAATAATACAGTGGTCCCGACAAACTACTATGTATTTTCAGGCATTTTTTCTCTTAACACGATACGAATATCGCTTAACACAAAAAGATTTCCCTTCTGGAGGAGTAGGAGATATTGAAATTGAGCCGTCACTTAATAAAATGTTTGAAAAAGTTCCTGTTTTTTCGGACTGACCTACTGCATTATCGGAAGACTTCTTTGCAGTAGATGACGATAATGCGTATACAATCCCAATTATGGCAGACAAAGACATTTCAGAGTTTTTTCAAAGATCAAAAAATATCATTGATGCAGAATCCAGTGATGAAAATGAAATGAATTATATAGCTTCTGTTCCCACGTCATTCGAAATGAGGAACATCAGAAAAAGTATGAACAGTTATTCAGACGCGCATTCTATTGGGGAAACAAACAACAAAATAGACGATATTTGAATAATTTGTTGACAATTTGATGCTAAAAAACGACGCAATGAAAAATACTAGGTTATTTGCCAAAAACTTCATAAATATTTTGTTTTTCAAAAAGACTTTGAGACATAGCCATCCTGTGATGACTATGTCTGGGGTGATTCGCGTAAGCTAGAGGTGTGGGATTATCTAAATGATGAGACATAATGTAATTCTTAACACAACTTTTATTAAGAATAACTTAAATTACTTAATTCTAAATAACAACTTTCTTAAAGTGAAAATGAGCCAACAATTAAACCTTATATTCAAGTCAGATCGCGCAACTAGATCACTTATCTTAATTATAATAATTTAACTGTCTAATCTAACTTCCTATACAAAATATTACCTTTTATAAAGTCACCTTCCTTCCTAGGTTGAAGAAATTCCTATTAAGTTAATAATAGATGAGAAGACTCAGACTTTCTTAATCTTTATTATATTCAATTGCGATGAGCGTATCCTTCTTCCAGAGCTGTAGGACGTCTAACCTTTATTCCAAACAATTCCACACTAAGTTATCTCTAGGCTTGCCGTTCTATCTCACCAAACTTTCTATCCTTTTAAAGTATATCTCATTTGCATATTCGATTCGTTTCTCTTCTTGGTATTGGGTTGGAAAAGTTTTGCCATTAATCGTGGCCGTCAAAGAACTTAGGAGTTATGTTAGAAGAAGGACGCGAGAGACGTCACAACTTGAGAAAATTTTGTATTCAATTTCATTAAGTTCAATGATTTTTATTAAATATATGCATATATAAATATCTATGTAAATAAAATGTGCTCTATTAAACTTAATTTTGTTGAAATAATATTTCAGTCTCCTCAGTTTCGTGTTAAACGATTTTCACTGTAGTTCGAAATTCCCGGTATTTCGGAGAATATATCCGAGAATAACATTTGGGGATTGATATTATTTGGATCATGCTTTTATTGAGGCTTAGTCTAGAACGAGAAGAGGCACTCTGAAGAGGAGGCCTTGGGTCAGAGACCAGTCAGCCTATGCCTTAAGACGTCTATGTATGTATCATATGATTTATCATATGACCATACGTTATCTATCTATATAGAAGAAAGGAGGCTGAAGTATAAACTCACATGCAATAAAACCATTTCATAAGTTAACTTCAGTATGCTTAACAATTACATTTAGTTCTTCATGATGTCACTTTTACTTTGCAATACTGAAAACAGGTCCCCTATAAAATTATTCTACAATTATAACCTTGTACATTTTATTCATCATTTACCTCTTAGTAATTAGTAACGAATTAGAGTGCCAAGATATCATAAATCGTCGATCACTAGTAATCGTTCAAATAAGCTCTTTTAATGCTAACAAGTAATATAAAAAAAATTAAGTCAACTCCTACTTAGATCAACAAAGAAAAATTTTATTTTAGCTACTTTTTATTGAATAGTTACAATTAATAGAAATATGTATATACATAGGACAGAATCACAACAGTAAGTGGTAATTAATTTTATGAATTATCATTAAAGTATGGCATTGTGTCATCCAAAACAATCGTGTATATAAAATTTCAGTTCAACTGAATGCTTTAAAACGTGAGAAAAAAACCTATTCAAATTGTGACACAAGTAGCCAAAAGGGTCACTAAGTTGCCAAAAATTATGCCAACTTGGCTGTGTATTTGTAATTCTTTAAATAATTAGTTTTAATCAATTTATTTTTATTAATTATAATTAAATTACTGTATTGCCATCCAAAATAATCATGTATCTAAAATTTCAGCTCAATGGAGCGCTTTAAAAGGTATTTTATTAACGATTGAAAATTTCACCAAGATAAATAAATAAATAAATATATAGAGAGTGGGAGCCAATAGTAGTTAATTAAATTAATATCACACAGTGGAATATCCCACAGTGGTTTATTAGGGACGGAACGTATAATTTTGAGCCCTTAAGGTATCAAGAATCAAACCCGAGGTGATGTCCCACTCTTTAAACTTTTAAATCATGCTATTTGGTCTTGCCTCAAAGAGTGAGAATATCTAATCTGCTTACATGCTCTGAGTTATTTCCCTAACCTTTTTGTTTCGACTAAAAAATTTTTGTCATAAACAGGTCGAGATGCTTTGAAAATAGTTCCAAAGAAAAAAACTTATAATAAATAGTGTACTTTCTTTCATGCTATGCATTTTCCCTTCAGGAGCAACAAGAATAAGAAAGTCCCTCGGGCACAATTTAGAAGGGAAAAACGACTACGAAACCATTTTTAATGTGTCATTTGTAAGCTTTTTTTGGAGGAATGCATGTCATTCCATTACATGCTTGTCTTTCGAATTATACATGAGGCATATAAGTTTTTTGTCATTTCTGTATTTGCATGATAATGTGCATTATAGCATATCAAAATAGTATGAAATCTCTTTCAGCATGTGGAATAAAAGATATTTTTCCCTTTTTTTTCCCCTCCCTTTTTTTCAAAAAAGTTTTGTTCATGAATTTTCTTGTTGCAATATTTTCTTCCTTCTCATCTTTTAGAGTATAGATTTATTTTAATGCTGCTTATTAAATATGAAGATAAAAGAGAGATAGAGAGTGAAATATATTAAACATGGAAAATAGAAATCGAAACATGCAAAATTGAAGAAATGCTTTTGATGAAAAATTTGCGATTTGACTTATTTTTTTCAGCGCAATTTCTTTTAGTTACATAGTTGTTTTTTTTTGTTGTTGTTGTGTTTCTGTAATTTATTTCAAATTTTTAATTATTGAATCGTCTAAGACAGGGGTGACCAACCCCAATGACCTCGCGGGCCACTTTGGAAAAACTTTACAATACCGCGGGCCGCATATAAAAAATATATCTTTATATTAGATTTGGATCCATTACAAACATTTGTTGGAGTGAAAATTTAAAATAGACTTATATATTATTATTGTTTTCATTGTTTTTCATGTATACAGACATAGATAATATAATAATAATACTGCAATGATTAAATAATGTTTAATTTATTTAATTAGTGAGATATCTGTTTCTCAACTCTTTCGCTTAGTTTTTGCAAGTCGATCTCAATGCACGTGTATTTGCGTATCGTAATTGATGCTGCTGATTTTCGTGCGTTAAATTTGAGCAGGATTTATGTTTGATAAATTTCAATTCAGAAAAAAAAGAGATTCGCAGTGACAGAGAAGCAACGTGATAAAATAAAAACAGTTATGGGATTTATTTTTTGCAAGAAATAAAAAATAAAAAATCTTTAAGCAAAAAATACTGTACAAAATATTCGAATTTTGTAAAGTTGTAAAGAATCTCACGGGCCGCAAAATTATTCAAGGCGGGTCACAGGTTGGACAACCCTGGTCTAAGATATACTTAGGAATAGATTTATGTTTTGAAACTCATTATGTAAATATTGAATATGAGATAGTGAGTTATACAGCAGGAAATGTATTGGAAACTGATTGAGAGATATTTTGTAATTTGTCTCATCAATATGAATATTAAAAATCAGAAACCATCATTTTTGTTTACTAATGCATCTTGTTAAAAATAGCGCATGAAACTGCACTTTAAAAAAAATGTTAATCTCATATCTTAACATATTTTTTTTAAATATGGTATTCACAAAAATTATATTCTCTTTTGAGAATAACTCGTTAAAACCCGTTAGAAACTGCTGTTGTGCATTACACTTATACACAATTTTTTATTTTTAAATTTACTTCTTAAAACATTAGGTAAGTCGAATAAAAAATCTCATAAGAAATATTATGTTTAATACAATCAACCTTTTTTTTTAATTGTACATGTAAACAAATAATCAGAAAGTGTTCGAAAACAAAGTCAAATTGTGCGAGGTTTAAAATAACAAAATGACTGCCATTTGTGTCTTGTGGTCCTCAAAGCATTTCAAGTAATTCCATCTTTACTCAAATTCCTTCTCCCACGCTTAAAGGAAAAAACAAAACACTCAGAATTCCTGTTCTCCATTACATTTCAGAATATTTAAATGATATCGAATTAATTAAAATGTAGAACATGCACTTGATATCATATATTGTTTACTACTCTGAGATTATCTCAAGCATCTTCCCTTTGTGAACTCTTCATATATACCTCACTAAAAGCAGTCTACAGTTATTTATGTGTATTTGAATTTTCGCTCCCTGTGCTGATGTACGGCTAAATCTTTGGGGATCAAAGTCCTCACGTGGATATGATGGAAGAGTTGTGAAAGTGAGGTACTAACTCAGAGGTGCTATTGTTGCGTAGATCGGGGATTGAGGATTTTAAGCAAATTAGTAGTAAAGAGTAAGACAGTTTTTCAGGGGCGATAGAAATTTATTGAAAAAAACAATCCTTGAAATACAGCAATTATATTCGCAAAATAAATCTCAGTAGACCTTCACACCTTCTACGGCGTTCAGACGGTGAAAGCAGTGTCTAAAATACAAGTATGTTAAAGATTATTCACAAGAACTCACTCGTCCTACTCAACAGGCAAAGTAATAACTAATCCCAGGTCGACTCTTCACGGTCAAATCAATACCACTCTTCAACGATCTAAAAAGGACTAACTCAGTATCGGCGAGTGATTCTCTATTTATTGGAAAATTCGCTTGCGTCATAGATCGTGATATTAGTAGATATATCCACAAATTTCCAGAAGAATTTATAGGGTCGTGAATTCATGAAAATGGTCGCCAAAAATGATGCCAATTTAGATCTATCACCAAGTTTCCATTGAATCGTCATTATAGTGTACGGAACAGCGTTGCTTGCGAATATTACAATTTAGATATACAATTGCGAATAGTACAAATAAATACAACATACAGTAATATAAATTATTACACATCCAGATATAAATCATTTACGCTATTTTAAAAATTCATTACATAAAATTCGTAACACTATCTTTGTCACTGGATCATGATTCACAATTAAGAGATATATCCCCAGTAGTATTAGTGTTGTTACAGAGTGTGGTGTTGATAAGCAATCATTCACAATTAAAACCTTTCGAGAAAAACAGATGCAATAAAAATAAAGAAATTGAAAAAGATTTATATCAAGCATGATAAAATTTTAAACATATATATTTTTTAAAAAATACTTAGGATCAATGATGGTGTATTGTCGAAAAGTCTAAAAATAGAAAATACGAAGCGATTTCGCCCTCCCCCAGTTTGAATTGTTAAAGTATTTTTTTTAACTGAATATGTAGAACAAAAATGTAACGGGAGAGAAAATATTAATTTGGCATGCAACTTAAAATAGAAAAAAAATATTGCTATTTCCTAATTGGGTATGATAACTAAATTAGTGATATATCTGAAATTTGATGACTACGAATAAAATGAAAAATAATATAGATTTTTTTTATCATAACAAAACATTTTTAAATAAAAGAATTCAAATACTATAGATCAGAGGTCGGCAACCTATGGCAGGCGTGCCACATGTCGCACGTGGTACAATTCTCAGAGGCATTCTGCTCTACTCTACAAATTTGTCAATATTTAAGTGGATGGAAGCTGATAAATTTGTAATGGACCTCTTATTTGACAAACGCCTTCAGAATCAAGGACATTTACAGAATTACGAAAAAATCTGAAAGATAACTTAAGATAAATTTACAGCTATTTTGTGTAAATTACTGAATGTCGCTGCTGGAGAGATTTAATTGTTTGAACAGAGAAAATTATATGTACCCTGCATTCCGCTTTCGGTTCCACATATCTGGGGGGTCGAGTCCTTGTACTTCCTAACCAAACTGGTAGTACTATCGATCTCCTAAATATCAACCCATCTTTAAAAAAAATGGCACCATAGGATTACCATGGGGATTGATATTTTAGTGTGTAAGCAACCGAGAGGACTTCAAAAAGTACCAGCCTAATTTTCTAATTATTTGCTATTTAGTTTAGAATAAATAATATGTATTTCATTGACTATTGTTGTATTACTTCTACGTTGAATATAAGGCACCACACATATTTGTTAAACAAACACTTTTAAACTTTTGACAGTATTATTTCATCATTTCACTGAAACAGATCAGGTATTTGTTCAAATCCCTTACTTTTATCAGGGAAATGACTTTGAAGAGACGTCATTTTAACGTCTCCCGTTAAGTGATCATCTCCCTTAGGGATTTGAAGAAATTCCTAATTTTATCATTTTCCTGCGACAAATACAAAATTAGGCAATAGAGATCAAAAATACAGATTAGGACTTTTATTTTATATTAATTATTCATCATTTGAAGCAGGGGTGGCAAACCCGCTGCCCGAGGGCTGCACGTGGCCCGCATTGAATAGTTTTGTAACCCATGAGATTTATTACACAACTTTACAAAATACGATTATTTTTTTGCGATTATTTATTTTTGTTTTTAGTGTGTAGTGTTTTGCAGCAAATATATCCCATTTTTATTTTATTAGGTTGCTTCTGTTTTTATACTTAATTAGAAGTGAGAAATATAGCATTGCGGGCCCGCCCCCCGAGGGGTCAGGGGGAGTGCCGGGAACGGGGTCAAGCTGGTCATTGCCGGAGCTAGGTATATTTGAACATTGCATTATTATTTAATTATCTAAGTTTGTATAGAGGAAAAATAATGAAAACTATAATAATAATTCATTCTGTTTTAAATTTTCCCTCCAATAAATGTTTGTAATGGGTCCAAATATAATACAAAGATATATATTTTTATATGCAGCCCGTGGGACTATAATGTTTTTTCCGAAGTAGCCCGCAATTTATTTGGGCTGGACATCTCTGATTTAAAGATATTTACTAACATAAAATTTGACTATTCCTTCAGCATAAATAAGTTAAAACTGTACATATATTATACATATATGTGTATTTATCTTAAAATAAGAAATAAACATAAAATATATAACTATTCATTCAATGTAGTTAGGATAGTAAATAGTTAGTATAATTCAATATAGTAAATATTTTAAAACGAAACTTGTCCCTGTACAACTCTACTTTACATCGCAAAATCAGAGTTGCAGTTTGTGATTTTGAATTTGACACGATTCTGAACGTTCAATTATTTAAGGTATCCGACTACGTTCGGAACCGTGATTTTAAAAAAATCGCATAAATGGATAATTTTCATGATATTTAGTGTCACGGATTAGAATGCATGTATAAAATTGTTTTAAGGACATATTGACAAAAAAAATTATTTAAATACAATACTTCGGCAAAAAATTAGAATAACCTTTTTTCAAAATGTTCTCCTTTGGGAAAAATGCTTCTATTATAATAATATTTTGCCTGTATATATCTCAGACCTCTGTGCAGAGGGTCAACTATGATTTTTGAAAAATTCACATTATTTTCAGAGTTACAACCCATTGAATTAATTATCAGCGTTTTTTTTTTCTTAAAATTTCTCCCCGCTGTTGTTGTAAAACATGGATAAACCCACACTTCTAAGATATATATTTCAAACATTCTAGTTGAGCCTCTGTACAGAGGTCTGAGCTATATACAGACAAAATATTATTATAATGTAAGTATTTTTCACAAAAGGAGAATATTTTGAAAATGGGACATTCTATGTTCATTTTTGTCAAAATATTGCACTTAAATATTTTTTTTATTTTGTAATACTATTCTTAAAACAATTTTATATACATTTTCTAATCTAAGTGACACTAAATATCATAAATATTATCCATTTATACGTTTTTGCAAAATCACGGTTCCGAACGTAGTAGGATACCTTAAACATCTTCTTTGAAACTCCAAATATTTTTCATATGAGAAAATGTTAGTTCACTTAGATATATAGACCAAAAGCGGAAGGTTTTTTTCAAACAATTAAATGTCTCCAACAAATTAAAATAGCTGTCGATTTATCGTTAGAGTTGTTTTCCAGAATTTTTCGTAATTCGCAAATCTTTCTGCCCATAAGCCTTCAAGATGTTAGTTCAAAAAGCTCCATTTTAAAATAATGAATTTTTATCCACTGAAAAATGATAAATTTGTAGAAGGACGCAGAGTGTCTGGTAATTGTACCGCATGCCACAGGTTGCCGACACTTGTTCTATGGTATGGCGATTAGGATAAAAATAGTTTTAAAAATTAATTTCAAAATTAAATATTTCCACAAAGGGCTTGAAATTTTGTAAGGTGGGGAGGTTTAGTTTTGTTTAGATGGTTTAAACTCAAAATAAATTATTTTTCTACTAATGAAAAAAGGTGATATTTGGGAAATTAATACTGAGAAGTGAGTATTACTGTGTACATTTCAACACCACATTTCATAACCTAAGCTCTCTCTCCCACACCATCTAGTCAGCTTGATTCAAACATTTCCCCGTCTTTCGCTTTATAGTGCACTACACTTAAAACAGTAGACTTTCTTAAAAATTTACTTCTAAAGAACCTGGTAAGTGTACCAGATGTTTTTTCTTGTAACTATTTATTACAAGCCCTCTCAACTCAATAAATGTTAAAAGTTTCAAAAACATCATGTTTCCCTTTAATAAAAATAACTTTTTTTCGTAAAAAAGCTCAAATACCTAAACTTCACTCTCCTTGTGGCAGTACTTGGCATAAAAATTAATTTTTTATTTTATTTTCCCCTTCTTTTATATACTAGATAAAATCTTTTTCGCGTATGTAGGTTTTGAAATTTTGAAAAAAGTTTTTCGATTCACCCTACTGGAGTGCTTTTCAAACTTTCAATATTTGTGACCCAATTTTCAATCATATTTTTCATCGCCCTCCCCCTGTGTTCAAGCATGCGCAGTTGGCGCCGCCTGTCGGTGATTAAGTGTATAAGGCGAAACGGGAGTGGGGATTTCAGTGTGGGAGGGGGATAACTAGACACGAGCGAAGGCGTTGAGCTACGGTGACCATTACGGAGATCGAACATACTACACCTCGAGCAACTGACAGTGAAAATAAACTTGGTATTTAGTCATCAACCTCGTCTGGTTTTCTGAGTGAGCAACACATAGGGACCATTCCCCAACAATCTGCATAAAACAACAATGTTTTGAATTCAATAACAGTATAATTTTGTATAAAGCCGCAATTCGACTTTTTTATTATAAATCATACAAATTATCAAGATAAGTATTAAATTTTGTATATAATTTTATGACATGCCCATAGAGTCAGTGGTAATTATTAAATTTCTTCTCGACTTAGTACTGTTAGATTAATTATCAAATACGTTGCCCAGTACTGATACCTTTATAAGTGTATTATATCGGTGTAAATTTGCATTTTATTTTTTATTATGTAATAATGTATTTTGTTTTGCTTTCTTTCAGTAAATCAATAATTTTTTTTTAAAATAAGTTTTTATTTTTCACTTTTTGATATGATTGCACCCTTTATGTAGGGTTATCACACCCTCCTAGGGAGGGGGGGGGGGGCAGTTTGAGGAAAGTTGCCCACAGTTTGAGGAAAGCTGTCCTACTGTATATGTTCTTATGCATCATGTCACAGAAACGTCTCTTTGTTGATGAAAACAAAAAGAGTTTCTTATTTTAAAAAATAAAAAAAACTATTGCGATGAAACATTATTTGCTTACAATTCTGCATTACTTTG
Source organism: Trichonephila inaurata madagascariensis (assembly GCA_019973955.1). Lineage (NCBI taxonomy): Eukaryota > Metazoa > Arthropoda > Arachnida > Araneae > Nephilidae > Trichonephila > Trichonephila inaurata. The sequence goes on along the minus strand of BMAV01015649.1, from coordinate 303,537 downwards.
TTCTTAAAGGAGAATACATTTATTTTAAAAACAAAACGTTAAATTTATTTAAAATCAGATAGTTATCAACACCATGAGCAAAAAAACACGCAATTTAATCTAGGACTTTTTCAAGAAATCTGTCTATGACTCATTAAAATCGAATTAGTAGCATTTTACGATAAAAATGTTGGCACAAACAAATAATTACTTTTTTTTATCGTATTAACTCTGACGAAACAGAGCATGGTAGTAGTATAGTTAAAATAAGACTGAAATTTGAACTCCATTACATGAAAAATGCACATTTTCTGGTTCTGCAGACTGCTTTCACCGGTAATTGCTTAATCGATGATAATAATGAAAAAAATTACAGAGGGGAAAATATTTTTCAAAACTTTTTGAAATATCAATGCATATCTATTGATTCAGAAGCAATTTTCGAAGATTTATGCAGACACATCGAATTTCAAAAGGAATTCGAAAAAATTTATAACTTCTTATGGGATGGAAATAATAAATACATTACTATTACATTAAATACTATTTTTTCAAGCCCACTAATAGCTTTTAAAATTCTTATTTACGTTTTACTTTTTGAAGCAAACACCAATACCTCAAATTTCCTTAATTTATTTTTTTCATATAAATAGATACATTTGTTTCCGTATGGTAAATTTTTTTTTTTTTGTTCTTTGGTGTTTTTTTTATTGTATAAACCATTTGGTGAGGGGGAGAGGTTATTATATGGAATAGGTGAATTAGAAAACAACCGTCACACGTTATTGATTATCAAATATAAATTTCACTAACATACAGAAAGCATTTCATATTTTCATTATAATATTCGTTCTTGAGAAACTCTATTATTTTGCATGTGCAAAATACGTTCCATATTTTGTCTTCATTTTATTGCTAAAAATGGATAAATAAAGTTATATTTTAGAGGTAAAAACAATATGGGTTTGTTGAATGTATTCTGTATTTCAAGAATTCACTACGATTAAGCGTGAGTTCACGCAACTCTTTCAACTCTTTTTTTACGCGATTTTTTGAAATATAACATGGTACGCGACGTATTATTTTTTTTTTTTTCCACAAACTTTTTGTTCTAGCACGAGTTCCTAAAAAATTTGGGGACTCGTGCCCTTAGGATGAAGATGATTTCAACAAGTTTATGACTGCATCTGATGATAAAGAAGTGGATACTGGCAAAGTCGAAGGTGAAGTTCAGCTATTAACAACTGATTTAATTCGCGAGGGCTTGAAATTTGCTACAAGAATGGAATGTCAAACCTGTCTCTGTGCGATAGATGTGAACTATGTACATTAAAGAAACCGCACATAAAATATTTCAGAAATTTCATAAACACTTATAAAAAAAAAGTTTTCACAAATTATTAGAGCAGGAATCACAGAAAAAGATTCCACAAAAAAAGGTTTGATTTTATTTACATTAAATTTATTAATTCTTCACTATTATATTACCTTAAAATCCGGCGTATAACTCGCACTTTTAACACAAAAAATAAAATCGAAATTTACGGGTGCGCGTTATACACTGGGTATGAAAAAGAGAGCTTCAAAAATAATAAAAAAAGATGAGCATTCAAAAAGTAGACTTCTACATAGATCTGAATGCTGTTTATTTAAAAAAGATGTCATACATAACGAGCTTAAAAAAAAAAGGTTGTAATTCTAGAAGTATACTATTTCTTCAAAATCTTGGGATAATACCTCGAATAAATGACTTCAAAACATAAGAGCATAGCGCACGTACATTTCAGGATCCTTCCTAAGGTATCCGACTACCCTAAAATCATGACTTTTTCAAAAATAAACAAATTTTGCTTATGATTTTATTTTATAGGCCATTCTATTAGCTTAATAAAAATACCAACTTTTTTATTTTTCATTCACTAGAACAAAAACTACAAGTATTTTAGTAAAAGCAGATGCCACAAGATGTCAAACTTTAAAATGCGTTTTACTCGAAATGTGTTTTTTGCGAATAGTTCAAACGGGGACAGCGATTGCTCAAAAACTTTTGAAACAAATTTGTTGAAATTTTTTGTGTATGATTTGTATAACAGTAGAAGTGTTTTGACC
>BMAV01015649.1:279086-296449 GCA_019973955.1 Trichonephila inaurata madagascariensis | reverse complement strand
TTCCTCGCTGACTACTATGCAAAGCCAGTCTAATGAAAACCATAATGAGCCATAATGCGGCTGTGGCACAGCTCTTGATGGCTCTGGTGAGTGAGGCTAAAGGCAGATTTCTGTCCGAGCAGCTCTGGGATAAGAATATGGAGGAAACGGTATAGTGCCCGTTTGGGAAGTTTGGACCATTCACACAATCACCTAATTTAGCCACACATTTGTGCTTCTTGGCCTTCTATAGCTTTTATTTTAATGATGGGCTCCTTATAGCTGCCCCTGCTTCCAGCACCTTTGCGCATGCCGTGTTCGCGCGAAGCAGATGGAGGTCTACTGATCGGTATGACCTGCAAGGTTCAAGTATCCTGCCTACGCAACCATGTTCAATGTCATCCAATTGGCAATATGGTCTCCGACAGTAATACTGGTTGTGTTTCCTGTTAACTACAATGCCGACAGTGGTAAGAGACAAATCCACAATTACGGCTTGTTTTATACATTACTAAATACGTGGGAGTGAGTGAGAGAATATTAACGTTGTACTATTCAGCTACTTAAGGACTTTTGGTGACAGACCTCGTAATTTTAAACCTCGGTCAAGTGACTATAACGACACCTGAGCTGGCACCCTCTCTTTTAAATGCCACGCAACACCAACAGGAGGACGTTTGAGCCTTGACAGATTTAATGTACATCATCTCTCTACACGGTGGGTCTTCAGCGGTACTAGGTCCGTATTCATGACACACCAGCCAAAAGCCCATGACCTGACCACTAGGCTACCACTGCCACACTAGTTACGCAATAAAAGCGTGTGCTCTGATTAAAGTTTACATTCTTTGACATTGAAAATTCAACCATTGACATATTTGGTATAATGGAATATGTTTATAAAATTTAGAAGATGAGAGATCAGCAGTAAGCTGCCCTTTAAATTTGTTTTAATTTGAATGTGAAATAGTGCGCCTTTTTTTTCAATTAATGAAGAGTTCTATGCATTGTTTATTAATATAAAGGAATTAATATTTCCCAAAAGAGGGAAAGTGACACATTTAAAATTTGCATTTCTGATTCTAAGCTTTTTATCCCAAAAAAATAAAATGCACCTTTAACTTCAAACCCGTTTTTTTTAACAAATCAAACTTTGTAATGAGGGCAAAAAGTTTTAAATTATTTTAAAGCTCAAAAACAAAAATTCTCCACAGAAATGCCACAAATAATTTTACTGATCACTGATGTATGCATAGCTTCAACACATTTGAATTTTTTTATTTACTTTCCTTTTCCGTTTACAAGATAAAAATTAAGATTTGTGTAGGGATGAAAGCCTTGCTGCAATAGTGCTCAAGGCTAAGAATTATAAAATTAAACTTAACAAGATCTTAAAAAATGGAAGTAATTTTTATTATACAAAAAAATTCATTTTGAGAACTTATTTTTTCTTCATTTCTTATTGGTACATGGTCTTTTTGTGGAAGAGAAAAATGAGACATTATTTTATAACTGATTTATTTAAATGCAAATCTAACATCAACTTAAAGTTTTTGACTCACTTATTTGTTGAATTACCATGGTTTTGTCAGTTTACATTTTGAGTATTTAAATAATTTTTTTAATACATTTGTTTTGAACTTTTTCATAGTCAAACATAATCAAATTCTTTAATCTGTTAATCTAAATACATTTCTAGCTTAATAAATAAAAATATGTGGTACTTTTCCTTTTCGCCGGCGCAAATCTCGCCAAGTTGGCGTTATTGGCGACAACACGCAATATACACATAAAGAAATATTAATAAATATTAGTTCTCATTGATTTCTCATTTATTTTTAATGTATTATGAAAAATATGTTACTGGTAAGAAAAGATTACGACTTGTTTTGAAAATGCGGTGGTAAAAGGTTACCAGCGGTAATATTCCATTTGGCGTCGCCGTCAGTTGCATAATTTTTGGCGACTTTATCGCCTGCACCGATGAAACGGAAAAGTACCAAATAAATTTATCTTTTTCTTAGTTTACTTATAATTAAAAATACGCTCAAACATATTTATTTTATTAATTTGAATGTGTGTTTCATATCGACTTTTTAATAATAAAACATAGTTCTTTGTTTAATTTGTTGAGTGTCTATCATTACGATAATTTTTTTAAGTTATAAAAGTAAGTTTTTTTAAGTTATGAATTATTTTTGTTTTAAGATAAACACATTAATTTCGAAGAAAATCTCACTTTTGAGCTTCATAAAACTTTTTAAAATTTTTTGCTTTATAAGACTGTTATACTATTAAGTTTTTAAACGTACTCGGTTGTAATTTTTTGTACAGATTGTAATTTTGTTCATGATATAAAATATTGGAAATTCAATTTAATTTGGCTTATATAGTGTTTATTAAAAGACTGAAAATCTTCCTTTCAACTCAAACGTTTCATGTTCATCACTTTTCTCAAATTTACTTTTGCTATGATGATTAATATGCATTATTTCATATGATCTTCCCATGCTCGATCATTTTCAACTTCCTTCAATAGAAATCGCAAGTATCATTTTTTTTAATATTATGCTCATTTACATGTATAAACCATAATAAGTCGTGCAACATAGCTCTCAAAACCACTGAGTTGTTCACAGTGGGAAAATGTAGCATATTCATAGAAAATATTTTTAGAACAAAAGTGATCGCGTGGGAGAACTCAGTCAAAACAAGTACCTTAAGACTGTAACAAACCGTTTGTCACTCCTAAAAAAGATGGAAATATGTGACTAATACATTTTAGTTCTCATGAAGACTGTCTTATAGGAGGATACTGTCAAGGTCATTGGTAAAAAAAATGTCCCTAAATTAATGATTTCCTGAGCCTGGAGTGACTCTGTACCCCGATCCCGGGTTAATGGTTTATTACAACGTAGACTTATTTTAGACATTTTTTTTATTTTTTTATTTTAGTTTGTACTAATTTAATTTTTTTCCATTTGAAGGTCAAAAAATGGAGATGGATCAAATTCAATTTTATTCATTATTGATTTATTTATTCAACGCCCGTGCTTGACTTCTTGACCATTTGACACCGAGCCTCCTAGTACCAACTGACGCCGTCGTCATTTAGGTATTCATAGAGTCCAGTGCATTGGAACAGAACTATCCTGGCATGGACGCAGAACTTGCAGGCCTCGTCAGCAGCCAGACCAAGCCAGTGTAGGTATACAGCCAGTGGAGGCGAAAGCAGGCAACAGTCTCGGCTCTCTCCAGGTATCTCGGGATAGGACCCACAGTGGTCAGGGTTTCTTATGGCCTTCCAAGGCTTTACAATTGTCAATATGTTTGGATATAATGCCCTTTGCTCTTCTGAGGATCAAGGATATTTCCGGTTGAGACGGTTCGTCTCCATGCTTGGCTTTACTAAAGATGTCATCTCCCTTTGCATTATGTTTAGTAACTGAGATATGTTTATGCACTTATTCACACAAGTTCTCGAAATCTAGGAATATTAAAATTATCTGCAGTTGCATTTCATGCTCTGCATTTGCTTCTACCTTTTGTTTTTGCTGCCACATACGTTGAGAAATATTTTTATTCAAATAGGTACATTGTTTAGAAGGACACTAAAATATTTATAGCAGTGTGGAGAATTTCTGTGCATTCAATAAATTTGCAGCCTAGAGTAAAATTTTTTTCATCTTCCTGTACGACCAGTAATAGACAAAGAGTCACAAAAACGTACCGAGGAAAGCAAACTATACTAGAAAACCAGAACTGAATGGGGGAGAGGAAAATATTCCTCACATACAATATTAAAAGCAAACATTTCATATATGTTGCATGAACAATTCACTGAATCTGAAATTACTAAAAGTGATGGTTCTAAAATGTCAGATAACGCTGGAGCTAAAGCATGCAGTAAATTCACTTTTCAACGTACTCCCGTCAGAATCTTCATGTCAAATATTGATGCAGAGATCCTTGCAATCTTACTAGATCTGGGAAATTGGAAGATAAAGATCGATTGTTTCTCTAAAGTAGTTATTTTTGTTCTAAGCTGATTAGCTATCCGGGCCCCAATTTAGCGAATTCATTGACCTCGAACATTTTGTTCGTTAAATCAAGGTTTTATTCGTTATTCAAAGAAAATACATTTTTGCAATTACCTTTTGGACATTCTATAGTAAGCAATTACATAAAAATATCCATTATTAGAAATTACACACTTTCTATTCAATAGCTAAAAATACTACTAATAGAAAATAATTACGCGCACCAGTTAATTGAAAATTTTAAAATGCTAATAGATATTTGACAATCATTTGATTCCTGATTTAAAGGAGTACTTTTTCGACTTTATCCTGATAAGCAAATGCTGCGTCATTTACATCCTGTTATATAAAGTGAGTTTTCAAAGTTTCCAAACATTAGAGAATTAGAAAATGTAACAGTTTTGATATTAGTTTTAACTATCAATTTCTACATCAGAATCGGTATTGGCTCCGACAAATCAACAATTTCCAATAAACACAATAGATCTTTCTATCTGTGCAACAACCGACAAACAAGAGTTGCACAGATAGACAGTCCGTCATTAAATGCAACACTAACTGCATGGCCCGGCGTTGCACGGGCCTTTTCGAGGACATAACTTTTTGCCAATGGAAATTTCCTCTTCTTCTCTCGATCCCATTACTTCCTGGTTTGTGTGTGATTTCTATATCCATGTCGTTAAAATTCCCATTTTTGAAATATATTCCACCTCTTCACCCCATCGGATGGTATGTTTCCCCTCCGCTACCCCGGCGTTGCACGGGCTTTTTCCGAGGATATAACTTTATTCCAATGGAAAATTCCTTTTCCCCACTCAATGCCAGCACTTCTGGGTGAGGGTGTATGCACGATATGTGTCATTTCTATACTTATGTCATTAAAATTATCTTTTGCGAAATGTCTTCAATATCTTTTCTTTGCAGACAAGTTTCTTTTATTTCAGCTCTTACACGGGCTTTTTCATTAAAACTCTTATCAGCCTTATTTTCCTTAGTGATAAGATCTTTATTTAAATTTCTATATTTTCGATTTCTAATTTACAAAACTAATCTAGTTTTATCCACAAGAAAAAAGTCAATGTACGATTTTATTATTAAATAATTAGTTTTGTAATTGATAATAAAAACAATACTGATTTAGTCTTTTTTAATATTAATTTGTATCAGTTTCTATTAAATAATGAATGAGAAAAATTCTTACCATTAACTATTGAAACGACTGCTTATTTCTGCATGTTTTATTATTCCATTTAAAATATGTAACTATAAAAAAAAGTATGGGAGAGAAAGCCTAGACATTTGTTTGCCTTCACTGTATAAAGAAAGATTCAAAATGTATAAATAATACTATCTGATGAAAATATTTCAGCATTTTCTTATATTCTTAAAGTTTTTCACTCTAAATCGCTTTTTTTTAAAAATAAAGAAAACTATCAGTTGTAATGTATCAGAAAGTTGTCTTTCTGCGCATGCTTCATAAGCCTCAAACTGGTCAATTCTGTGTCGTAGGTTTATCGCAATTAATTATTACTGGCATTTGGTGATTTTAGCAATTTTTTTCATTGTATTTTTATGGGTCCTTGAAATGGAAAAATGCCTTTTTTAAAATTATGTTATGTGCAAAAAAAGCAGAAAATTAGAAAATTTTCAAAATTACGAAATTTTATAAATTTTTTAAGGAAGTTTTACAATATTCCTTCTCAGTCTAACTTGGAAGCCTTGAGAAAGATATACAACTTTTAAATTAATTTACGGCACCAAGAAACAAACTAAGCCGTCATTTTATTCCAATAAAAAAAACATTCGTTCATAGAGCAGCAGTTAAGAACATTATTTACGTTTCATCTATATGTATAGTTGAGTAGTTCATGCACTACTTCGCCAAACGATTATGGTTTTACATTTAATCTTGCTGAGTAGTACATGAAATACTTCGCCAAACGATAATGGTTTTATTTACATTTAATCTTGTCGAAACTCATATATGTTAAATTTAACTTTATACATTTATTTGAATTTAGCTATTGCAATATATTGAATTATGAATTTCATAAGAACAACTGATTAAAAGGAACAATCTAAAGAACAATTCTTTTTAAAAGAACAAGAATATATCAAAGAAATGTTCTCCAAAAGAAAACAAAATTCTATCCCTATTTATAAAAATCGTCTTCATCATTTAACTGTAGTACAAAATTGTGTACAAACCAACCCATTGCAAAGTAAACATCTAATAAAAAGACAATTAAAAAAGGTGGGAGTTTTCAATTATAATAAATGAAATTCAGCTCAGAACAATGGTTTTTTTGTTGTTAATTCTATCCATATTTTGGCGTTTTTTTGCTACATATATCAAAATATATGTCTCCCTATATACAGGGTATATCTAAGCTCTTGGGCAAAACTTTAAGGGGGTGGTAGTACACATCAAGACAAACAATATTAAATAGGCAACTTCGAGTCTCAAACGTCTTCCGAAAGAGATAGGCACCATTAAAGTTTAGGGTCTGAAATTTCAAATGATTATAAAAAACGGAAAAATGTGTAGATTCGTTAGCGGTTTTGCTAAAATTATTCTTTTTGTAAGTATTTTCTTGAAAAATAAATTTAAAGATAAAGTTTTAAAAAATGTCGATAGAGAGCGCTTTAGACTAACGAGCAACTATGTTTTTTACTGTTATTTTTTCGTATCACAATAAATGCTTTCAAAAGCTTAGACTTAAATTTAAACTTTGAGCTCAAAATCCTGGTTCGTTGGGAATGGTTAAGTAGCTCAAACGGAATTGTGTTCAGGTGAAAACTCCCTCCCTTTGAACAGAGTTCAGTTATTCCCGATCTTGGTGTCGTATAAACCAGGCAGAAACTACTACCTCCTAAACGTAAAATATACGAGAAAGGGATGGCAAAATTACAAAATATATTCACATAATAGACATGAGCAATTTCTCCGCTCAAAATAAAAAGAAACAATTTGATGTGCGCATAAATGAAGATTGAATGAATGATGACACGTAGAAAATAATACACGCGTGATTTTCTTGCGGAATCACAAAAACTGCTCGAAAAAGCTCCCACCAGCAAAGATGTAGGCCTCACATCACCAGTGGAGGGAATGTTGAACATTAGCAAATACCTCGGGCATCTCCCGGATTTCGCCTGCTACGACGGCAATCCTCGCAACCAGGGCCTCGTCGAAGTCGACGGGGCTTGCGTAAACAAGACTCTTCATATGCCCCAGAGGAAGAAGTCTAGGCATGAGAGGTCAGGCGAGCGTGCCGGCCAATTTACCGGATCACCCCACCCAATCCATCACCCTGGATGTGCTGTATCTAATGCACTTCGCACATCTGCGCTGAAATGTGCAGGCGCTACATCATGTTGGAACCCCATGCGAGACTTTAGGTTGGCTGGGGTACTTTGCAGTAGAGCTGAAAGCACTTCTCGTAGGAATATCAGATACGTTCCGCCATCCAGGCGCCTTGGCAGAAGATATGACCCGATCAAATGATCGTGGATAATTTCGGCCCGTACATTGATGCTGAAACGCCGTTGATATGAATGAGGACAGATAGCGTGTGGGTTAGTGTAAGTCTAGTTGTGTGCATTGAAAATGCCTTTCCGACTGAAACTGCATTCATCGGTGAATAGCACGTGTGCGGTAAAGTCTTGTTGTACAGTCAATCGTTGGAGGAACCATCGTGAAAAATCGTCACGTGCTGATGGTTGGTTGCTTTCAATGCGTGCACAAGTTGTGTATGATAGGGGCGAAGGCCTTCGGCTCCCAACAATCGCCAAACCGTCATGTGGTTCACATTTGCGGCGGCGGATACAGTCCGCGCGCTCGTCTCCGGTTGCTCCTGAAATTCACGGAACACGTGCTGTTCGTTTCGGTCTCCTCGCACTCTTGGTACGCTCTGTGTCCTGCATCCCACTGACAAACGAACCCGTTTCTCTGAGACGCCGATGCAAGCGTTCGAAAGTTTTTCTGTTCGGCAAGTGTCTCAAAGGAGATTGTTCCCCGTACAATCACCGGGCCTCCACGGCATTCCCATCCGCAACGCCGTAAATGAAATGGATATTGGCCATTTCTTGATTAGTGTATCTAGTCATCCCTACAGCCGTCAAAAACGAAAACACAATGAATGAAAACAACCAGAACTTTTATAGCACTTTACATCCTTATATACAGTTAGCACCATACAGTTAAATCATTGTGAACAACACTTCGCATGCAAATAGGGTGATTTGCATAATCGGGTATTTTGCATGAAGAAATTGCTCATGTCTGTTATGAATAACTTTTTTATTTCATCTTGTCATCCCTCTCTCGTTTATTTTACGATTAGTGGGTAGTAGTTGCTGCCTAGTCTACAAGCAAGTTGTAGCTGCCTAGACTAGTCCATTCTTGAATAACTGAACTGTTCCAGGGAAGGAGGGGATTCAAATTTCACCTCCTGAACACAGTTGAGTTTGAGGCTCAAAATGTAAGTTTAAGTCTAAGCTTTTGATAGCACTTAATGTGACACAAAAGATAACAGTAAAAAATAGTTGTTCGTTACTCCAAAGTCTAAAGCGCTCTCTATCGACATTTTTTAGCTTTATCTTTGAAATTTATTTTTCAAGAAAATACTTGCAAAAAGAATAAATTTTTAGCGAAAATCACACACTAACGAATCGACCCCTTTTTCCGTTTTTCATAATCATTTGAAATTTCGGACCCTAAACTTTAACGGCGCCTATATCCTTCGGAGTGAGTGAAGATTAACGTCGCATTGTTCAGCAACACGAGGGCTTTTGGCGACGGACCTCGTAATTTGGAACCATGGTCAAGTGACGAGGACGACATCTGAGCTGGCACCTCTTTTAACTACCACACCAATGGGAAGACGTTTGAGCTCTCAACAAATTTAACGTACATCACTCCCCTACACGGCGGGTCATCAGTGGTACTGGGCTCGAACTCAGGTCACGCCAGCCATGATCTGATATCTTGACCACTTGTCTACAGCGGTCACTATCTCCTTCAGAAGACGTTTGGGACCCTAAGTTTCCTATTTAATATTGTCTGTCTTGATGTGTACTATCACCCCTTAAAGTTTTGCCCAAGAGTTTAGATACACCCTGTATATCAAAGCATTATTTTTAATCAGGCACGGGATAGTTAAATTTAATTACTTGAGATTTACAAATTTTCTCAACACACTTATAATATAGAGTATTTTGTACATCAATAAATTTTATGCATTACAATTTTTTTTACTTATATGTTGTCAGTAGTGCTATAAATTTTATAAATTTAATTGCAAATTCTGGATATTAGAAAAATATATATACATAGAATTTTTTTTTAAAAGAATGTTTGTATATTAAGGAACAAAAGAGCTATTCCAACGAAAATTCATGCAAGCATTGAATATAGCCTATTAAACAAGTCTGTTAAAACAACAAATTATATCCATATCAAAGATTTTCTTTCTTTTTCAACTTGTCGGTGATCTTCTAAATGTGTTCAAGACACTGAAATTTCATTTTACAGTGTTTCAAAACATGTTCTTTAGATGCTTAAAAAGCATTTTGTTAAGTATTTTTCTAGAAATTTGAAGAAATGTCTAAAATCGTAAATGTTTGGTGACTTTTTTTTTGTATAGTAATCCATGCCACAGTTTAATTTTCCAGACTATTTTATTAGTCTAAAAAGTTAAATTTATATAGAAGTAAAATGAAGTAGTTTCTGACTATTTTTACTGTTTTAACTATATTCTGAGATTACTTCTGTAATTTGTGATGTTTGTATAGAATCCATTTTCATGGTATATTTTGAACTAGTTTTATCCTAGAAGTTATATGACAGCTATTGGTGACATCTTGTAATTTTCAATAACGATCAAGCGACAAAAAGGACACCAGATCTTGCCCTCCCTCCTTAACTAACTATTCACAACACACACAGATAGACTTCTAGACCAGTGTTTCTCAAACTGTGGGGCGCGCGCCCCTTGGGGGCGTGATAACTCGACGAGGGGGGCGCGAGCATATTGAAAAGTCGAAAACTAAAGATTATTTAAGAAAATTACTAATTTACTGAAATAAACAAAATACATTCTGACATAATAAATAAGACGCATTTACACTGGTATAATAATGTATAATAAAGAAGACACTGATATAATAAATGTATCCGTACTGCACAATGTATTTTATAATTAATTTAATAATACTAAGTTAAGAACAAGTTTAGTAATTACCATTGACCCCATGATCTTATCATATACAAAATTATATACACGAATTAACACTTATCTTGATAATTTATACGATTTATGATTAATCCCTTGATGCCGATTAAAAGTAACACAATTCGCTCCCCAATGCCACAGTTTTCCAAGTAGGCGTGAGTATGGGATGTATTAAGGGGGGGGGGGAGAGAATAAATAAGCAAATTCTCTAAAACAAGTAAATCCTTCGCGAACATTGTCAAGTCCCTTTTATTGCATTCCATTGCCTTCGGAATAATTTTATGAATAGCAGTGCACAGAAAAGATCGTACTTCGGAAAGACGTATATATACGACCATGGGGAATAAAGCTTTGGCTGAAAGAAACGTTTATATACGCCCTTAAGAGGTTTAAGTCAGTGTTTCTCAAACTGTGGGGCACGACCCCCTTAGGGGGCGTGACAACTCTACAAGGGGGGCGCGAGCCTATTGACAAGTCGAGAACAAAAAATTATTTAAAAAAATTATTAATTTACCGAAAGTAAACAAACAAAATACATTCTGACATGATAAAAAATAAAATACACATTTACACTGATACAATACACTTATAAATATATCAGTGTGATACACAATGCATTTTATAATTAATTTAATAATTTTAAGTTAAAAACAAGTTTATTAATTACCAGTGACCCTATGGGTTTGTCATATATATAATTTATAACAAAAATTAACACTTATCTTGATAATTTTTGTACAGTTTATAATTAAACCTTGACTGCCGATCATAAGTTTCACGATTCGCTTCCCAATGCCAACCGCTTTCCACGTAGGCACGCGTATGTGATGTATTGGGGGAGGGGGGAGGAATAAAGAAGCAAAAATAATCTGAAATAAGTAAATCCTTCGCAAACATTGTCAACGTCCTTTTATTGCATTCCAAAGTCTTGGAATAATTTTACGGATAGCAGTGCACAGAAAAAATCGTACTTTGGAAAGACGTATACATACGTCTGGAGAAATAATGGCTTTGGCTTAGCGAGACGTCTATATACACGGGGGGTGCTTAAGAGGTTGAAGTCGTATCGTAGTTTTAGCGTCAAAGTATAGTATTATTGAATTCAGTGCATTGTTATTAAATGGGGGGGGGCGATGAAAAAAATAATTAAATATTGGGTCACGAGTATTGCAACTTTGAGAATCACTGGTTTAAGTCGTATTGTAGCTTTAGTGCCAAAGTATAGTAATATTGAATTCAATATAGTGTTATTGTATGGAGGGGGGCGCGATGAAAATGATGATTGAATATTGGGTCGCAAATATTGGAAGTATGAGAAGCACTGTTCTAGACTTAATACCATTTAACATGTTTCGATCATTATTATGGACGAGTCTTGTGGCTCGTCTTAAATACTCCAGTCCCGCAATCTCTCCCTGGGAGTAATAATCGGTGTTTCCCATAACGCATGTAAATTACTTTGAAATTCCTCTCTGAAACGAAGATTCTTCAATTAAAGTTTTTTAAATTCTGTAAAATATTTGCTGGATATATTATATTAAAAATTATTTTCAAATCCAAACATTAACTTGTTTTGCAACATCCAAGATTCTTCTCTAATATTTTCTGTGTTTTCTTTTTTTCATCGTGATTCAAAGTACAGTTGAAACTGTTTTTGTGCCGTAGATAGGGACCGCACAAAAATAAACGTACACAAAAAAAGTATTCAAAAATTTCATAAATTTTTACATGTAACAAACTAGTTCGAGGAAATACAACACATATTTTTTTATGCGGGACCGCATAAAAAAAGTCGCATCTATAAAATATGCCAATTATTTACGAAATTTATGTAAGAGTACTTCTATAACAAAATAAATAATTAAAAATATTATACATGGAAACATTTTAAAAACATTTAGTTTCTCATTGAGTACATGGAAAAGTTTTCAAAATGCTCATACATAATCCACTGCTACTCATCGTACTCCAAAGCTCTCATCTCCCTGTGATGAATAAGTTCAAAATCGCTTTCGTCACTTGTAGGTACAATTAATTTTTTTTTGTAACATAAAGTAAGAGATAACTTTTTGCGACGAAGGTCAGGTGGTCACACAGTTGTTTGTAAATGTCACGATAACCAGATATACATGATTGAAGCTCTTTTTGGAATTTTATACTCCTTTCTTAATTGATATCTATTTTAAGAAAATATTTTTCCATATTTTTGGAAAGCTAGTTCCCTGCATATTTTTACCCACTCTCAAAGAATCCGGTTCTTTTTGTCCTTCTTCATAATCTATCAAATAATTGATAATGTCACTGTCTTTGAAAGTTTCGTCTTCAATTAAATACGTGCAGCTATTGCGTTACGAGAAAGCAATGGAACGTGCGTTGTCGAGAGAATGTTTATAACCAATGAATAGCGCTTCTTGAAGTGTATATATGTGCACTGTGTGTGTGTGTGATAAAAAACATTACAGTGGCGCCAAAACCGTTGAAATTCATACACCGCATAAAAAGGACCACACACACAAAAAAAAATCGTACAAAAATAAATCACACAAAATACATTCGCATAAAAAAAAGACCGCACAAAAACAGGTTCTACCGTGTATTAAACAAATAGGATTCGTAATTTAAATTGCACTTAATTATTTATCACATTTGCAAAATGTTCATAAGCCTCTAGAGTGCATCTGATGAAACCTTTACTGGTGTTACAGAAATTCGTGAATAGTGTGGAGGATAGAATACGCGATCTATCGCTCTGAAGTGGGGTAACATGACACTCTAGACAAAAGTGACCACCTCTGTCTGGAGACTGTTACTGGCTATGTAGATGATACTGCTACAGTACTAAAATGGTCTCTATAGAATGGAAATTTTATTGCATGTTCTTACTCCCCAATTTCCAACAAAATTAAAACTTGGTTGCCATATATTTACTGTATGTCAATTTCAACTTGTGTAGCTGTTTTATATCCAAGACTTAGCAGCTAAAAAATATAGGCAGTGGCAT
Organism: Trichonephila inaurata madagascariensis; assembly: GCA_019973955.1. Taxonomy (NCBI): domain Eukaryota; kingdom Metazoa; phylum Arthropoda; class Arachnida; order Araneae; family Nephilidae; genus Trichonephila; species Trichonephila inaurata. The sequence goes on along the minus strand of BMAV01015649.1, from coordinate 283,193 downwards.
AACGTATACCTCCACAACCCCGCATCACGGGGAGTGGGCTCAAGATTCTAGTAGGCTCAAGATTCTAGCGGGCACAAAGACTATGTTATGTTATGGTTTTGCAATTCTTTGTACGATGCTACTTGGGACCCAAAACTTGACTTTGCGGGGGGCTTAATATTCTCTGTAACGCTGCTGAAAGGGAAAATAAGGACTTTTAAAATAACATTTCTAAGATTTTCTTAAAGTTAACATTCTCCCTAAAAAAAGAGAGACTAATATTTGAATAAAAGCAAAATTTGAAAACATTAACAAAATTGTGAAAAGAAAATTTTGCGTTATTTCGTATTTTGCATTAATTTCTAAATTGCACTGTTAATTTCAAATTCTCTTCGAGTATATTTCTTTTTGTCGATTGGGCGTTGATTTTTCCTTCAGTATAAAGTGGTAATCACCATCGAAATTTTCGAATATCAATTTCGTGTTACTGAAATTTATACTATTAAAAAAAAACTACCGGAACGACTGACGTAAATCAATCAAATGAATACCAGAAGTTCGTTTGATTGAATCTGGAAACTGTCACTTCGGGAGTAATGTCAACATCAACAATAAACAAAATGAGTTGTGTTGTCTTAAATAATGGAATAGAAATGCCGCTTTTGGGATGTAAGTTTTATATATTTAAGTGCCAACAATTTTAAATTATGTGTTCTAACACGTTTATGTTGAGAATAACCACATTATGTAATGTAATGTCTTCACGAACTTTGCTTCCCACACTTAAATACCATTCACAGCGATTTCGGTTTCTCTGATTTTTTAAAATAAATCATATTCATTTATTTTATCGGTGTTTTTAATATTAATCGGAACTTTTTAAAGCATTAATTGCGTAGGGTTTTAGGTGTTACGGTAGAAATCAATCTGAAGATAAAGAAAGCATTTTATTCACAATTTTTTTTATCCATGAGAATAATTTTAAAACAGTTTTGGATTTACTGTAATATAAATATGTTACAAAGAGGTATAAATAGAAATTATATTTTAAATTTTTCATGAGTTTTCAATTTAAAGCATTGGCTGTATTAAATTTCTTCAATTGTCAGTCAGATTTGTTTTCATTCTTATATTAATCAAATTTGCTATTCTATACTTTTTTATACTACTCGAATGCCTATAATTTATATCACTGTCAATCAGTGTAATTCTGAATTTTTTTTACTGCAGTAAATACTTTTTTTAGCATATAGTATTTTTTTAACTTTACTTGTAATGTTTTTCTTTTCTCTTTTTTTTCAGAATTATAGTACTTTACATCTATATTATTGAATTATTCCATTAGTATCAAAACTTTGAATAAGCGTTTTATTTATCTTTATCTTTCTTTTGAATAAATCCACATTTATGAAAATATTCTCTGTAATTGTATTTTATTGAAAATTTTTACATGTCATATGTATTTTATAACATGCAATCGCAAATTTTATTTGATGTATATCTCATTCTAATTCGATGCTATGAATTAATTCAGTAAACATTTATGTATTTGCTAAAAGGTAAAAGAAACATATTTCTTTATCGTGTTTATAGAAATTTCAATTTTTTTATGCAAAATATTATTGAATCATAATTTTCTTGCTTTTAAATAGCACTTGATTTTAATTTTACACTATTTGATGCAACTCTTTGTTTTATTTTAAAATTTGCATTTGCATCTTAGTATTATTGAAGTAATATATTTTTTCCTTCATCAAAGCAATAATAGAATATCTGCTCTGAATGAGTTGGCTGTTGGTAAATCTTGGGCTTGTCTACTCAATGGCCAGAGACAGGCACAACTTTCTGTTCTCCCTAAGGTAGAGGGAATGGCATGTTTTGAAATCATCATCAGCCATGATTGTTTGCAGGCACATCTGTTTAAAACTGGCCAAGCTGATTTTCCACTCTGCCTTCTCTGTAATTCTATGCCAATGCCTGGGAAGCATCTTTTTGGTTGCCCCTCCCTTCATGTTTGCTCTTGGGATAACTATGGAGCTCTCCTAGTACTTATGTATTATTGCAACCTATTGGTGATATAATATGAAACAAAGCACATGGTTCCCAATTCAGCATGTATAACACATAGGAAACTGTAAGGGCGCCCCCCCTTGAGTGCCCTTCTCCTAGATTATCAGCGTGAGCTAGAGGTGTAGGAATAAATGAAGAACCAGAAGCTACCATAATCTTAATATTACTTTATTAAGATCTTAACTTAAACCAATAACAGATTAGGTAATAATATCTGAAAGAATCTACGGTGGCTAAACACACAATATATAATACCGAAATAACGTAACTCGGACCACTATCAATAACTAACTCACCTAAGCTCAATTTCAATGTAAACATAGATCCAAATATTAAAATGGTAACTCCTATCTTAATGTCCAACGAAACAGCAATCTATCTTATCTTAGCTGAAGTTGCGGTTCACTGGCGTAGAATAGTATCTACCTTTAATAAAGACTCTCTGTCACGGGTAACCTCTCTTGACTGTCACTTAACTTCTCGAAATATTCTTCACATTTGCAACACGGACTATCATAACACTCCCGAAATGCCACCCCGCTTACTCTAAACTTCAGTTATTTAAAAGCTTCCTAATTTGCATCTTTCATTCACCTTTTACTTCTCAGGTTGGTTGGAAAAAATTGCCATTTATTCTGACCCCAAAGAACCCAAAAGGACATATTAATGAAAAAATGCATGAGCCCGTCACAAAACTTGGGTTGCCAACTTGGTGAGTTATTAATAGAATTGGTAATTGTTGTCATAATACATAAGTACCGTTTTCCTTCTTACTATCACAACTACTGTTTTGTATTGGACTGCAAAACACCTTATATCCAAGAGGAGGTTGGCGGGCATAATTTAAAAAAAGAAAAACCTTCATTATCTTTATCCTTTTGTTCATATTTTTAGTAATCAATACTATGAAAATTTAAATACTGCAGCTTTACTATTCAGTACTAATTTTTTGATTTTGAAATCCATCCAACTTGCTCATCTTCATGTATGATATTTCTTTTATTTTTTATGAATAAAATGCAATTGTGCACATGACTGTTTAGAGTGAATTCTGAAATTGTTGACATTTTTATAATAAGCAGCTTTTTAAATTATAGAGATGCTTCAAAAATATTCTTTGTTTTTCAGTGGGAACTTTTCTTCTTCAATCTCCTGATATAACAACTATTACAGAAGCTGCTCTTAGACAAGGTTACAGGTTAATAGGTAATATAAAGTGATCAAATGCAAAGTACTACATTATACTGTGTACATTGTATGAGGACTATATTGTATTTAAAAACAGAGTACTTATATTTATTTGTATTCAATGAATTTTAATTAAATATTAGAGTTATGTTTTTTGTGTTTTGCTTTCTGATGTCATTCAATATTTATCTTTAAGCGTTTGTTCACCATTTGTCCTTAAATATTTACATTATCATTGCAATATTTTAAATTTATATATATACAGACATATCAAGTAGATTTATTAGGATGGGTGGTGTTAGTCTTTTTTTGTGTATATATCCTTGACTTTACAGAAATATGCAAGTTCATATGAACCATATCATGAAGTATAGTATCACATGAGAATTAGTTCTTTATAAAGTATTGTTTAAAATTTAAAAAAAAAAAACTGATTGATTTTTTTTTTTACAAAATGTTACATTTTTTTTCTGTAAATTATGAAGTTATCTGAATTATGTACCATAAAATACAGAGTATAACATGCATTTTTAACTCAAAAAATTAGATCAAAATTTACAGTTGCATGTTATATGTCAGGTATAAAAATGAGAGCTTTAAAAATAAAAAAAAGATTAGCATAGAAAAGAATTAGATGTGTTGAAATACTGTTTATTTAAAAGAAATGAGAGACATTCCTTATGAACTTAAAGGGTTGCAATTCCATTAGTATAATATTTTTTGTCAAAAACTTGGAATAATACCTGGAATAAATGACTTACAAGCATAAGAGCACTGTGCACATATATTTCAGATTTCTTCATAAAAAAGGGGATGTGTGCATTATGCAGCAAATATACCTAAAAATTGCAGCTTAAAGTATAGGTGCAT
>BMAV01015649.1:259084-276188 GCA_019973955.1 Trichonephila inaurata madagascariensis | reverse complement strand
TAATTTTCATAATAAATATGTTACAATAATATCTATATGTTTTAAATAATGACTAAAAGTGAATTAATTTTATATGTCAGTATGAAATATTGTAATTTAAGCTTTAAATGTTAAAAAAAGTAGGGAAGAGTATTTCATCTATTATCAAAAATGATCTCTATTTCATGAAATAAAGATAATTGCTTTAAGAAAATATTTTTTAGCATAAAAAAAAGTAACATTTATTACAATTAACATCAAAGCCACGTCATTTTTCTAGTGTTAATGCTACTGAAAATCCGGGTGTGGCTTAGAATCTAAGGCAAAACATTTATTGGGTGAAAAAAATTGTTTCAACCTCTTTCACAAGGAAAAATGTAACCATCGATTCTGGCCACTTGCAATGTTGTTTTGTCTTATACCATTCCACAGTTTATCTACAGTATAATTCAGTCTATCATAAACATCAAAGATATCGGTACTAGCATGAAGATGAGTTCACTATGATGCAAGTATAAAAAGGGAGGCAATTTTATATAAGAAAAAAAAGTAGAAACAGAATAGTGGCCACTGAAAATTTGATTCGCATTAAACAAACACACGTTGATAGTGTTTCGGCAAAATGTTATAATTTTTGCTTGTAAATGCTTATCAGTCTTTAATAATTCTTTTACATTCTTCTATAATACATTATTTTAAAAAAATGTTGCATAACAAATGCTTTTAAGGGCATGCTAGACAACACCATGTGAGAAAATGGCAATGCCGGCACCAATTTCAAAGTCAGCCGTGACTAATGGGAGTGACGAATCACCTTCGAAACATGATACTAACACTAAGAGTAATTATAGGTTGATGTGTGTGCATTTGAAAGTTTTTCATACTGATCAAATAAAATAATTATTCCTTCTTCCGTCAGTGGCATGACAGCCCAGGATGGGCCTTGGCCTTCTCAAGAAGCCTTCTTCAGGACATCCTTCTTCCTGCAAGTGTTCTCCAATTCCTTGTTCTTAAAACTAAGAGATCTTTTTCTAGGCCATCAATCCATCTGAGATTTGGCCTACCCTTTCTTCGTGTGCCCATTGATTGAGCATTGAAGACTTTTTTAGTGATGCGGTCTTCATTCATTCTGATAACGTGACCTGCCCATTTAATTCATTGTATTTTGACGAAGTTAACAATATCAGATTCCTTATATGGCCGATAGAGCTCTAAACTTGATCTTCTTTGCTGTGTTCCTTTTTCCTGAATTCCTCCAAAAATGGATCTTAAAATCTTCCTTTTGTAGATACTTATGTTCTCATCTGTTCGAGATATGGACCAAGTTTCACATGCATAAGTTAATATTGATCTTAAAAGACTTTTATACAATAGAACCTTTGTTTTTCTTTTAATTAAATTTGCTTTCAAGTATTTTCGTATTCCATTAAGACATCTATTAGCCATTGTAATTCTCTTTTGGATTTCAGTAGTACAATCTTTTCTATTGTTAATTTCTGAACCTAAATAAGTGAAATTGTCAACAACTTCAAAACTATACTCTTCAATTTTAAAATGGGAATTGTTAAAACATGATTTAGTGCAAGGCATGTACTTCATCTTATTCTTATTGATTTTCAGTCCCATTCTGAGGGCTTCTTTCTAAAATAATTATTAACTACTTATTATTTCTCATTAAAGTTTTTTTTTAATTTCTTAAGTATCGGATATCAATAAATCTTTTACACAATTATTTGTTTTTTCTCAAAAACATGTAGAGAATTGGGGGTGCAGCTTAGAATCGATGACAACATTTTTCACAAAAATATTATGAGAATCCGGGGTGTGGCTCTAGAATCGATGGCAGCTTAGATTCGAGAAAATACAATTTTTTACTACAGATGGAACATGCATTAAAATCAAAACTACTAAACTTGGCTTTGACATTTGAATTAGAAATTAAATGAAATGCTTCAATAACATTGGTCAAAAGAATTTACTAGTCGCAATTTAATGAGTTTTCATGAATAATTTTCAAATATAGAGGAAAATTTTTTTAAATTAATCATTTTTATTTAAAACAGAGAAATTGGCAAGTGATAAAAAAGGCTACTGTATATATACGCTTGAAAATACGGAAGCTGTGTTACTAATGTTAATATAATCAATGAAACAATTTATTCATCTTGAATTTTCAAGAAAATTAATTAAATTAATATTAAGGGACTGCTTGATTTTTAAGCAGTATCTCACTAAAGATTTCATTAGTTTTCTTACAGTAAAATGGAAATGTGAAACATTTTAATTGTTTCAGTAGAAAATAATATTGCAAAATGAAATATTAATTCAAGACAAAATAAAAAATGTCTGATAATGTATTTGCCTAATGTTAAGAATCCTTTATATGAATATAAGTTTGACAGAAACACCTACACAGTGGCATAACATACACCCCCGCATTGCAGAGGAAGGGGGCCCAAAGCTTGATCGACACTAAGTACATATTTGAGCATGGGGCCCTAATATTCTCCGTTATGCCACCGCACTTACATCACACTATGGCCCACATATTCATTTTATAACTGACTGAAATATTCAAGGAATACATAATTAAACTTAGTTAATTCTTGAATAACTATACAATCTAAAATTTTATTTTTAGTTGTTGAAATAAAGAATGTAAAATATAATTTATGATAAAAGATATTAATAAATAAAAAAAAAATTATGGACAAGAAAATGAATAATATAATAAAATAAACTGTTTCCAATCATGTAATAAAATTATACATAAAAAAAGTAGACATGAATATGAATGAAAAATTAAGCAAGAGTTATACTTTTGAATTGAAATTTGACATGCTATAAAGAAAATGTATATAAAATTGGACAATTTATTAAAACTACAGTTCATACTAGAAGGAACACTCATACCTGTTTCTCTTTTGTTACCAATATTTTATAAAATTTGTATGTACCTCCTCCCTATAAATGGAGATATTTATGAAAAAAATGTTATTTGCATTTCGTATTATTTGTTAGCACTATTACAAGTGATATTATTTTGTACTAACAAGACGATGTTAGTTACAATTTCATATCAATATTTTGTGTATTAAATACAGATAACAGTTTTAATTTTGCTTACTTATTAATGTTTCAAATTTTAAAGGATTTAAAAATTTTGAACCATTACTTTTTCAAAAGTTAAAACCTATATTAAAATAATTTTATTATAAGGAGTTTTGTTTAGGAAGACAAAATTATTGCTAATTTAATTTTTTATAAAAATATATGATTTTCTGTATATTTAATATACTTATTTTGTATTTCAAGAAATCATTTTGCAATTTTGCATTTGTCTTTATTCATTTAATCAAAAGAGATATTGTATGTTTTCCAGAATGAAATAGTCTTTAAAGTTAAATTATATTTCAAAGTTTTTGTTTCCTTCATTCAATTAAATTTATTATGATTTTTAGGTAAATTTAAAGCTATTGGGATATCTAACTATACTGTTCAACACATAAAAGAATTACTTGAATATTGCAGTGTCGTTCCAGCTGTGCTTCAGGTATTGAAAACCTTATGTATTATTTTTTAATACTATTTTGCATTTTTTTAAGAAATATAAATATTTCTTATTCTTAGTTCTTTGGGAATATCAGCAGGCCCACAAAAAATTGTTAACAAAAAGAAACATTTTGTTTTGCTATCATTTTGGTTCAATGAAATTCTTTTTAAATAATAATAAAGTTTATTTTTTAAAAAAAGGAAGTTTAAAATACAAATTCTAGCATCTTGTTATAAGTTTTTGAACATCACTTTTGAAATTTTTGTCATTCATAAAATACATTTTCATATTAAATACATATTTTACATTTTTTGTTAGACAAAGCATCATATTTTTGAAAAAATCATTACCTACAGTTTCATTATTATACTGTACAATTCTAGTACAAGTTCACTATGAATGAAAGAAATGACTTTGCAGAGTAAATACACTGATCAGTGAATTCTGATTATGTATGAAGTGTGTTCAAATTATGTGCACTTAATATTTACACACCACAAGTATTGCATACATATGAGTGTTGGCTATTGTCATGTATGTTGCTTGAAAACTCTGTTAAACACACTGATGATACTAAATCTAAAAAAGAATAACTGTAAAACTTGCTATCTTTTCTTAATCTTAAGTCTTTTTTCATACACACTATAACAGTTTTAATTTTAACCAGAAAATTAATGCTGTAATAACTCGACTAACACTGCCCTGAATCACATGATTTTCAAATCTCGTTAATTCATCTTTTGTTTGAGAAAAAAAAAATTGCTAAAATTGAAAATGGTAATGTGATTGAAGAAGTTGTCGATTTTGTCAGGTAAATAAATTTAAAAGTAGATAGTGACAACATTAAAGAACTGCTGGCTTTCCACTATCAGGTGCTGACAATTGATGAATTCATAAAAATACATTAGGAAGAGCAAGACATTGAAGAACTTGAGTCTTTAGACCCAGTTCAACCAGAAGATCGAATGATAGTTGAGAATTTGGCAGAAATAAGTTTAATTGAAAAAGGATTACAAATTTTAGGAACTATAGACTCCAACAATGAGCATATTTTTTCAAAAAAACAAGGAATAAAAAAATTATTAGCGTGCTACGAGGATATTTTGCAGGAGAAAAAAAATTCTTTGAGATGACAAACTACTTAGATTTTATGAATCCTTCTACTTCTGAATAATTTTTGCTTGCAATTGTTTTAATATTTTATTTAAATTTATTTTCTTAATTATTATCTCCTTTTGTCTCCAACCTCAAATAAAAATAATTTTTATCTTTTTGTGTGCAAAATCATTCCCCAACCTAGGCAAATTCGACACTTAAATGGTTTCCATTCAATCCCACCTATCATGTAAGTTTGGGGGATTACTGTATTTACATTTTATTTCAGTTATAGTTTATTCTTTAGTATTATTTAAAAACACAAATGAACTACATATAAATTAATTTCTTTTGATATAAAATGAATGTTTCACAAATTTTAGGAGCTGTCTTCAAATATGCCTGTGTTAATCTAATTTTTAAAACTTTAATTAAGACTTTTAATTAGATTTTTTCCCCTTTCATACCATTTTTTCCCTTTCATTTTAGATCATGTGCTTTTGTGACTAAAAACTTTAAATTTGTTTCAATTGTATTAACTTTGTGTCAATAATTTCATATATATGTTATCATATATATCATAATTCAATTTTTTTATAGAATATTTAGATATATCACAAAATAACAAAACAAATAAATTAACAGATTAATATTCTATGACATAACTATGTATTCAGTGAATTAATAAAAGACAGGCCACCCCATGCGGTATGGTGGTTATGACACTTGGCAATATATTTTGTAATTGAGTGGGTTTGGGTTAGAATCCTGAGTAAGACATGGATGTGTGTGTGTGTAATTTTGGGAAAAGAAATCAGACTTTCGCCTGAAATGGATTCCCGTCTCGAAAGGAAAGCAGCATACCTCTTCTGTTCTTTGCTGGGATCATCGTTTGTAATAAAATCTGTATTTTTCTGTGCTTGTGTTATATGTTTCTGTTCACCTATCTCGTGTCTTTTGTATGTGACCCAGTAATAAACACAACAACAATAAATGACAGACTGTAAATGTGCAAACTAAATATCAAAACAAGTTTGTTATTTTGTAACGATGCAACTGATGATAAATGGTTAAATAATTGTTAAAAAAATATTACTCATAGTTTTGTGTTAATATATGATAAAGAAAAACAGAGTATGTAATGCAATATTTCTGCTAGATTAATGAAAAAATAACAGAAAATATATTGTGCAGCAATACTTATATTTAAATTTTTACTACTTATAATTATGGAAATTATTAGGCTGCTTAGTCCTGCTAGCAAAATAACTTAAGCTGTTTATAAAAGTATTGCAAAAATATACTATTATAATTTTATATACAGAATTATGAAATGACAGCTTCTACACTTTAATAATAACATATACATTTGGATATATGTAAGAATTTTCTTATGAGAATATCTATTATTTTGTTTCCTTATTTTTTAGATTGAAGCTCACCCATATCTTATTCAAAAATCTCTTAGAGAGTTTTGTGAAAAGAAGGGCATTCATGTCCAAGCATATTCTTCAATTGGATCAAGATCAGGTTGCAAAGAAGTATGTGTTTTTGAGGAAGTTTAATGTTTTTTATGAAATTATAGCATGAAATATTAATTAATCAGAAGTTAAATTGCATGATATTATTTTAAAAATCAAATTATAGTAAAGCATTCTTTTTATTTTATCTGTGCTATTAACTACTGAGAAATTTATTTCTTTATTGATTTGATCTTATGTGCCAGTTTTGAATTGGGTTGAATATGTGAATTACGTTATAAATGTCTTATTTCTTTAATTATTAGATGATTGTTTAAATATTATTGATCTATACACTTAGCTCTGAATAACCTTTTTTATACATGTTGATACAGTCACTCACAACACTGTACACTAGTACAGTGTTTGATTTCTTTCTTTTTACCTACAGTGTTACGTATATTTTTTCATTTCTGAATTTTTTTTAATTGTGAAGTTTAAAGTCAACTTTAGATTTTCTGAAGATTGATATGAAAATTATGTATTTACATTCCATGATAATGAATTTACTAGATAATCTCTATTCACAACAAAGCTTATAATGTAATTTGAAAATTGTTTAATGGCCGCGGTAGCCGAGTGGTATAGGTATCGGATCGGGGCTTACCTTGTCACGAGTTCGAGCCCAGTACCACTAAAGAGCCGCCGTGTAGGGCAGCGATGCACGTTAAATCTGTAGAGAGCTGAAACGTCCTCCCGTTGGTGTGGTAGTTAGGAGAGGGGGGTGCCAGCTCAGGTGTCATCCACGTCACTTGACCATGGTTCAAAATTACGTGGTCCGTCGCCAAAAGCCCTCGTGTAGCTGATCAGTGCGACGTTAATATTCACTCACTCACTCACTTGAAAATTGTTTATACCATTTATTAAAATGATATAAATAGCTTGTTGGTAAAATATGTTTTGAAATCCAAATTGTGTGCATGTATTTTTATTCTTTTTTAGTTGTATTTTTCTCCCCTTATCACAAATTTTAAAACTTATTTTATGAAATTGCAATTTATTTCATTATGATGTTTTATTTAGTAATAAACTGTAATCATTTATGAGTTTTTTTTCCATTTGATTTGCATTCTGTTACATTTTAATATGTTGCTATATTTTGATAGTTGCTATCTGATCCAACTGTAATGAAAATAGCGGAATACCACAATAAAACCTGTGCTCAGATTTTGCTACGATGGGCAATAGAACATGGAATGAGTAAGTGAAAACTATTTTTTCAAAATATATTTTGATTTCATTTAAGCTGTAAGGTTTTTTTAAAACAATTTTTTATTTTGTAGGTGTCATTCCTAAAACTTCAAACCTAGGTCGATTAAAAGAGAACATGGATATATTTGATTTTTCATTAACTTCGGAACAGTTGCAGAAGCTAGACAATCTTGATAAACATAAGCATTTTTGTTGGAACCCTGAAGATATAAAATAATTTTCTTTTTTTTTTTCTTATTATTTGTAGTACTTATGCTTTGAATTAAATATTTAAATGCTTTTTTATATATATGTGTGTTGTTTTTGTGTGTTTTTTTTAATATAAAAGTATATGACTACAAATCAATAGTTTATGAAGTAAGTGTCTTATTTCTGGTATATGGTCTGACCCCTCCTTATTAAAAACTTTTCCATATTAAATTAAATAACTTTATAGAAATTTGGAGCCATTTAAATTAGGCTGATAAAGATTATGAAGCCAGTTATCGATTACCATAATTAAATAAAAACAAGTTTATGGATTATTGATGTATATTTACTAAACATAGATGCAAAAGCTTTGGAGAGATTTTAATATTTCAATGAAAATCGCTTACACAGAATTGAAGGAACTGAAATATTTTTTTTTGTGTGTATGTTAAAGGATATCAAAAGAAAAAAAAACCACCAACAAAAATAAGTTTAGTAGTGTTTATTTCATGTATGTATTTGTGCATATCTTTATATATAAAAATCTTCTGTGCATGTGTATGTGACTTAACTCCTCCTAAACGGCTGGACCGATTTTGATGAAATTTTTTTGTGTGGGATCAAGTGGATTCGAGAATGGTTTAGATTCACAATTCGGTCCAATGTAGCAATTAGTTAAAAAGATATTAATTAAAAACCTTAAAATGCATAATTGTTTTACCCCTGTGTGCTGTTTATTCTGCTAATGTACGGCAAGAAAAAAAAGGAAGACGGGAGAATTTTTTGATATTTTCCAAGTTTTTAAAATTGCAATCTAATTTTTCTATCAAAATCAGACAAAAAAATAATTACAGTATCGGAAAGATTATTCATTTCGCCACGATATGGCATATATCTTTATATATATAATTCTTTTGTGCGTGTGTATGTGTGACTGAACTCCTCCTAAACGGCTGGACCGATTTGGATGATATTTTTCGTGTGGGTTCAAGTGGATTTGAGAATGATTTAGATTCACAATTCAGTCCAATATCGCAATTAGTTAAAAATGCGCCAAAATTATGTAAGGGCGCGCGATTGTTCATAAAAAAAAATTGTGGGCAATATTCTTGAGGCCACTATTTTGAGCGGCAAATTTCAAGGTGAAGTTCTACCACAGATCCCAATGTTTCTTTCATACTCACCTACCCATTCAAATGTTTGCAATTTCCATTTCACTTGGTATTTGCTATGACCATTAATAAGTCATAAGGTCAAACAATGACAATTTGTGGCTTAGACTTAGAAAACCCTTGCTTTTCACTCGGCCATTTATATGTTGCGTGTTCGTTGTTTGGCAAACCATCGCATTTATTTGTTTATACCCCTCAAGGATTAACCAAAGACATTGTACATTCAATGGCATTACGATAAATTTATTTTTCGTGCATTAAAAAAATATACCTGTTATGAAAATAGCTCGAGTTTTATTTTTTTTTACCCTTTAATCAAAACAATTTTAAGTTTCTATTCAGAATAGGTTCTATATTCAATTTAGTTCAATTTCATGAAAGCAATAGGTCGAACTGTGGTAACTGTACATGTGATGATGTCAGGTATTGTAATAACTTTCTTTATAAAAAGTTTCATTAAAACGGTCCTGATTGTTACAACTTATTCAAAAAAGTTTGTAGTTCTCGGATTTAAGACGTGTGTACAGGACAACGTCTGTCGGGACCGTTAGTATTTAATAAAAATCAATGAAGCGAAAACATTCACAAGAACTTAAAGAAATTTAATTCAAATTTTTTGAAAAAACATTTATTGAATTTTTTTAAAATATATATATATTTTTTTGCATTGCTTTTTTAGCCTCAAGTTCAATATTATCCATTTTGTAATTCCATTCACCCAGGGCCGGCTTTAGCAGTTTTGCCACCCCGGACAAAAATGGAAAATGCCGCCTCTCTTCCTAAAGTAATCAATTATTATTAAAAAAGGTAAATTGTGATCACATATATGTACACACTTATAAAACTTGAATAATTCTTGCGAAATAAACAAAAAATTACAAGTATTTTTTTTTTTTTTTTACTTTTAATTCTGAAAACTTTTTAATCATTTTTGTAAAATCAGTTTGTTCAGCTAATTCATGTTCGCTAGCCAACAAAACAAAAACATTTAATCTATCTTGAAGATAGTTGTGGATCCTAAGAAATTGTTTATTAATTTTAATTTTGAAAACTCTTTTCTCCACTTACTATATTTATTAGCAAAAAAATCAAAATTCTTAGTGCAATATTAAGATTTGGTGCAAATTCTAAAGTTGAAATAAGTTTTAAAGCTTCAGGGCTTTCTTTTTTTGCCTAACAAAGCCGAAAAAGGCATTGTTTCCTCTACTAGATCAAACGCGTTTATATCCGTTGATTCTTCATCGATCAATATTGTTTCTAATTTTTTAATTTTTATTTCGTTAACTTTAGGGATATCTTTTAAATTATACGTATTGTATAAAAATTTCAAACAATTGCTGTGAGTACTCATTAGATTAAATGTACATTCGAAGGTCTTAACTGCTGGATCAATTGTAAAAAAAAATAAAAATGCCTAGAGTTTTAATTTAGGATTTTCCACCGGGTCATCTCGTGCTTCCTATTTAAAATTAAAATTTCTTCGTCAAACTCTGGGATGTGACTGCATCATCTCTAAGTTAGCAGGGATATAAGTCTCATAAGCCACTCCTCTTGCATCTCAGATATTTTATAGAAAGTGATATCCTATCGAAGATCCTTCAAAGAATCTTAAGAATTTTTTGAGTTCCATAGCAGATAATAGACCTTGGACTTTTGTCTGTAATAGCTTACTTAATACACTTATGCAATTTAAGATTTTATCCCAAATAATAATGGAGTACATAAATTTGAATTTTTTAAAAGAGTTTATATAATAATCTGTCATCTTTTATAGAGTAGTCAATTTCAGCATTATTATAAACACAAAATAAAACATAAATATTTCCTTAAGGTATCCAACTACGTTTGGATTTTTCAAATGCGTACAAACGAATGCTTTTTTTTTAATAGTCAGGGTCAATTAGCACACATGAAATTGTCTTAAGAATATTATTACAATAAAAAATGACTTAAATGCAATATTTTGGCAAAAAATGAATATAGAATTATTTATTTTCCAAATATTTTCTTCTTTTATGGAAAATGCTTCTGTAATAATAATATTTTGCCTACATATAGCTCAGACGTCTGTACAGAACCTGAACTAAGATTTTTGAAATATACTAATTAGAGGTGGATTTATCCATCCTTTAATACATCAGAGTGGAGAAATTTTAACCGAAAAACACTGATAATTATTTCAATTGGTAATAACTCTGAAAATAATGTGAATCTTTCAAAAGCCATTGTTCAGGCCCTCTGGAGAAGTCGTAGCTATATATAAGCAAAATATTGTTATTATAGAAGTATTTTTTCATAAAAGGACAATGTTTTCAAAAAAAGGTAATTCTAAGTTCCTTTTTTGCCAAAATATTGAATTTAAATAATTTTCTTATTGTAATAATATTCTTAAAACAATTTTATAAGTGTATTCTAATCTGAGTGACATTAAATATTTAAAAAAAAAAATATTCGTTTGTGCGTTTTCGCAAAATCCCGGTTCCGAACGTAGTCGGATACCTTAAGGGTTTTATAAACTTTATTCGGCTTTCTCAGCTAGAGTTACACTTAGTGGATTTAAAAGTTATGCCCTTGATTTATTTTGATAATATGACACATAAAAAAATTGAAGGGAAAAAAAACATTTTTTTTTTGGTCAATTTTAAAAAATTGCAGCAGAAGGCTTTTGCCTTTTCATTAATGATGAAATTTAAAGAGTGGCTACCAGTCACGTGAATTGTGACGTCCCAATTCTAGACTGTACTCCTGATTTTTTGCCTCTCATATTGTCTTTGTTATCACAGGCTTGTCCCCACATGTCTAGAAAACTTAGACCTAATTTTTTAAATTTCTCAAATATTAAATTTGAAAGTTCTTTTCTAGTCAATATACAACTAGAAGAAAACCCAAAAACTCTTTAGTGAATTTCACTGGTAACTTCATTAGGATTAGATTTCTCAGTACATACATATTGTACCAAAAATATCACTTGATAGATCTTACTGGCATCCCGAGTGCAATCTAAAATAATCGAATAAATTTAGATAATCGAATATTTTAAAAAATATTTAAATTAGATAGGAGAAATATATAAAATAGCTTATAGACTGTATTGCTTTGATACAAAAATTTGAATTAATCAAAAATGGGTTCATTTGAATTTAAAATCGATATGTTTGAGACTTTTCCAAATCTTATCGTACTTTTAAATAGAGTATGAGAAGCCCGTATTTTATTTTCGTCGAAATTTACCAATGTTAAATATATTTAGAATTGGTAACTATACGTGGAGTAAGACAATCTAATAAAGTAGAATTTTCAAAATTAAAATGATGACGGTGGAATTTAACATTTAGCTTTTTTTTTTTCAACAAACCCACATATATATCTGTATATAGCACTCAAAAAAGATAGAACTGATTTATTTAAATTTCAACTCAAAAAGATATTTTACTTTTACAACTTCCCACAGAAAAAAATGCTTTCGGCAAATTTCATAACAAAACCCAAAAACTAATAAAAATACTTTAAAAATATATTACAGTATATTTAAAATAATCATAAGAAATACGTTATATTTCTCTTTTTAAAATAAAATTCTCTATTTTTTAGTTAACACAAAAAGTACTATCACTTAAATAATAGCACATGCAATAATATAATAATAACAAATAATATAACTAAATTTATCTCTCTTTAAATAAAGAAAGAAGAAAAACTGTGAAATAAAACATCGAGATTACTGACCTAATTCAAACTTTGAATATTTAGAAAAAAATTTTAAGAAAGAATTTTAAAAAGCTTTTATCTTTGAAATCCTAAGATTTAAGAAAGAATATTTTTGTTTATTTCTCTCCTTCGACTTTTTCAAGGTCACGTAAATAAAATGTCCCTTAATAAGAGGAATATATATGGTCCCTCTTTAACTCACTAGAAGTGTATTATTTTCAGTTTTTAAAAATACCAAAAATAATTCGAAAATAAAGACAAAAATGTAAAAGAAGGAATTTCCCATTTCAGCAAAGATACACCCCCATTCAACAAAGAGTCTGCTGGTTGTAGGAATCACAAGCATTTATTTTAACTAAGTAACTGCATTCAAGACTAAAATAAAACATTTCTTGTGGCTCTCTATCTTTGAAAATCTCCTGCTATCCCTATCCCCTTTTGGCTAGCTGACACTGAACGTCTTACGAGTGTCTTACGGAGACGTCTTATTAGACTTTCATGATTTATCATAAGCTCAATCCCCTCAAACCCTTCAAGTTGCACCATAAAAGGAAACTGACTTTAAACATATAGAGTATAAAACTAGGAAATTAGATACATCAAATGAAATACCAACTTCACAATATTTCTGAAAATATATGTCAAATTTTTTCGTAACAAAAAAATATATTTCACAACTTTGATCCAAATGCCACCCCTAAAATTTGCCGCCCCGGGCAGGGGTCCGGTTTGTCCGGCCCTAGAGCCGCCCCTGATTCACCATTGGCATGTGTGTCTAAATAACTTTTCATGACGTTCTTGGTTTCAGATGATGTGGGAACAGGAATATTTTTTATTTTCAGAATCTGCATCAATGATATTTTTTGGGCTTTGAACAAACTTCAAAATGTGCTTTTCCGCCCAAATTTGGGCCGTTACACACATTATCATCATCTACTGCAGGGGTGGCCAACTGTTTTGGAAAAGTGCCACTTTCTGATTAAAAAAAATTCTGCGTGCCACTTTGAACTTTACCAACAAATACAAAGATGAAAAAATGTTGCTTATAGGCTTATTATGTGGGATTTTTAAGCAAACAGTGCATTTCTATTAAGTTTATATACAAGTAGTGGAAAATTAAGACAAAAGTATAAACCTAACTTTAAATGTTAAAAACATTTCTACAAGTTCAATCAGTTAAGTTAGGTATAAAATAAAAATGAGTACTTGAAACATTTAATTCTAAAAAATTATTTAACAGTTATTATTTTGTTAATGTGATTTTTGAATTTATAGTTTTTTTTTTTTACCAAATCATCTATTAGGATTAGTTCTGGAAGATGCAAACAAAATAAGGTTGTTTTAGGTGTGTATCGGTTAATTTTGAGTGATATTTTGATTTAATTATGTTCATAATAAAAAAATACTTGTGCACAAACATATTGATCCAAATCTACAAGAATATCTGACAGCTAAATCGTGTAAATTTGGAAAATTGCTTGTTGGCACAACTTTCCAAAGTTCAACATAATTCGTATCCCTTGCAGTTGAAATAAGTTCCTTATATTTCCATTTCAGTGTAGTAAAGTGCTGTAGGTCAATAATTCCGATTTAAATTTCAGGGGGGTAACAATTCAGAGATACTGTGAAAAAAAATGCATGAAAAGATCATTTTTTAAAAATTTTTTATGATCAGGAAAATGATTGAATCCTAAAAAATAGATATAAAACTTTTTTAATCTATCATAGCTCGGAGCCTTATTAACTTCAGAATAGTTATTATATTAATGTGAAATGTGTTAATTATTTTTTTCCAAGATCGAGTTAAAAAAAAAAGCAAAAGTTTGTTTACAGAAGAAAAGTGATCATTTAGGGTAGGAAAAAAAAGTACAATCTTTTCGTTGTAATCTTAAATTTAAATTATATATATATATATTATTGGATTATAAAATTATTATTACCCATAGTATCGGTAAGAAAGGCTAAATCTGAAGTATAATCTTCGTTCTTGAGTAGCAAGCACTCACTAAGCAGTTCATTGTTTTCTTCCAGATATTTTAAAACACGCTCCCTCAAATTGAAAAAATCTCACGAGTGCACTTCTTTTGGAAAACCAGCACACACAACAATGAAGGTGTATTTTCTACATTATAATTTTCTTTCACAATTCGATTAAGTGTATTTAAAATATCGTTGGGTGGGTGACCTGAGCACCTAGTTCTTCCGAGCTATAACTTCACATTGTTAGGATTTTGAGTGAATGTTACAGATTGACTCTTGCCCTTTGTTAATTTAAAATAAAAATAAAGGAGAATAAGAAAATATAAAAATTAAAATTATTAAAGTGCAAGAAAAATAGCTTCCAAAACGGTGCAGGCACTGAAAATGAGAGCAAAATTTCGATCTTTGGGTGGGTGGGGCGAGGCCTGACCAAAGGGAATGCAGCTATGATTTCGATCGTAGAAAATGGGTAAAACACAGAATGAAAAAAGAAAATCAAAAACAGCTTTTTTAAAAGCTAATAAAAAATAAAATACTTAAGGTATCCTACTACGTCCGGAACCGTGATTTTAAAAAGGTGCATAAATGAATAATTTTCATATTTAGTGTCACTTAGATTAGAATACATGTATAAAATTATTTTAAGGACATTTTGACAAAAGAAAAAAATTATTTAAATGCAATATTTCGGCAAAAAATTAACTTAAAATAACCTTTTTTCAAAATGTTCTCCTTTTGTGAAAAATGCTTCTATTATAATAATATTTTGCCTGTGTATAACTCAGACCTCTATACAGAGGCTCAACTATGATTTTTGAAAAATTCATATTATTTTCAGAGTTACAACCCTTTGAAATAATTATCGGAGTTTTTTTCTTAAAATTTCTCCCCTCTGTTGTGTGTCGTAAAACAGGGATAAAACCACTTCTAAGTTATATATTTCAAAAATTCTAGTTGAGCCTCTGTACAGAGGTCTCAGCTATATGCAGGTAAAATATTATTGTAATAGAAGCATTTTTCAAAAAAGAACATTTTGAAAATGGGTAATTCTATGTTCATTTTTTGTCAAAATATTGTACTTAAATAATTTTTTATTGTAATACTATTCTTAAAACAATTTTATATACATTTTCTAATCTAAGTGACACTAAATATCATAAATATTATCCATTTATACGATTTTGCAAAATCACGGTTCCGAAAGTAGTCAGATACCTTAAAGAAAAAATAGAGGAAGATCATGTAAAAATAAGAATGATCTGTCGATGTATTTAAAATAAATTTTGATGGTTTCGTATTTTTTTAATGTCTGAGACAACCGCATTTTAACAAAACTCTAAAAAATTGGTATTTATTAGTATTTTTTTTTAATTTTTCAATAAGTCTTCGCGTGCCACTGTTACAATTCAGCCGTGCCGCGGGTTGGCCACTCCTCATCTACTGCAATGAATTCTTCCGATAATACACTAGGAAATCCCAATACAGTTAACGTTTTCCGTATTTTGTTCATCCCCAGAAGGGGAGTCTTTTTGTGTTAGTCGATTTTTATTTTGTGTTAAGAGAAAAAGATGCATGGAAATACGAGGGTTGGGGCAAAAGTCATGGCAACTATTTTTTTTCTTGAAGATAACAGCTCGGTTGGAAAATGCGACATATACAGACGAAAGGACAAGGTGTTAACTACATGTGTGGACAATGAATAGCACTGAAATATTGTAACACACTAATTAGTTACGGTAGTATTCAGGGCAATAAGGGCCTTCACTGTGCAAAAGAATGACAACACAGTAGTCACAATACACAAAGTTGACAATGACAATCCTGGGCCTAAAGACCCTCAATGTAGTCCCCTGCTACTGTCACCACAACGATGTGGGAGGTGCTGAATACCAGCGTCAGCATTTGCCGCACCACGTTGCTCATCATTGGTTGACACACGTCCTTGTTGAAACTTTCCTACCCACCGTGATACTGTACGGTATGGTAGGGCATTATTCCCACTAATTCACTGTGACATTCCATGGCATTTCTCTCCAGGAGAACGGCTGTTTTGATCTAAGCGCATTGTTCAACACGGGTTACTTCCAACTCACACGACACTCACCAACTGATTTCACAGCCCTCGCTGCGCTACTACCAGCTATCACAGAGACATCTGTTGTTCTACATACACATTATGCCTGCAGAACTTCCTCACGACACATATACGTTTGTGATCAGTTTACATATCTACAAGAAAAAAAATAGTTGCCATGACTTATGCTCCAATCCTCGTACATAGTTTGTCGGGACCGCTGTATTATTTCATGTTAACCGGTATTTCGTCTTAAGCGTTTTCGCGTTAAACGTTCTTCACTGTGAATATAATTACAGAGTTTTACATATAAGTAGAAATACTTCCATTGTTCCTGAAAAAAACTTTCTATTGTGGGAAATTATGAGATTTTTTTCATTATTTTGCTTCATTTTAGGTTTTAAACCTATCTTCAACTTTCTATAGAGTAGTTTGTTTACATAAATTCTACCTATATGTACCTTTTAACATATATATTGCATAAAAATAGGTTTATAAGTGTACATCTTTGGCGTGAGAGAAAGTAAACCCTAATAAACTGAATTTGTACTTCAATTCATTCTTTAAAGTGTGGCATCTATATGAACTAGTACCAACATCACGCGTTGACGATCGTTTTGGC
>BMAV01015649.1:221418-250524 GCA_019973955.1 Trichonephila inaurata madagascariensis | reverse complement strand
ATGTACTGTAATTTTTTTAGAGGTATTTTCTCTGTTCTTAGGTTCTATACATTGCATTTATTAATTTTATTTTGAAGAATTCAGCGAATTTATTTTTCTGCGCATTAAAGGGTTAAAATGACAAGTGAAATTAGAATATATATATATATATTTAATCAGATTGCCAATTATCAAATGATCTTACACATACACATTTTAATATTGCGTAGAGGTTTCAAAAACTAAGGTAACAAGAGCTCTGACGAGAGTGCAATTTATCTGTATTAATAAAAATCCCTCTGAAGGTATTGAAAACAATAGCAGCATTCAAATGGTGCCAGGAGATAGAGCTGGTTCTCTAGTAACATGACTAAATTTCAGTTGTAAGTGGCTGTGTTGGCAGAAACATGGTCCACCAACGCAGCCACTAGAATAGATAAAGCTTGACACAGAATTTACAAAAGAACAAAATTTATAATTTATCTATGTTTTAATAACATGTTTAAAATTATAAATTTTATTCAAAATAAATAATTAATTTCTTTTATATATCCCAAAACCATTAATTTGATGACTTGTAACGGGGGAAGATAAAAATTAATTTCGAATTTACTTGAAAAAAAATCAGCAAATAAAGATGTATTAACTGAATATCAATTTGCACATTTTTTTACATGAATACATTTATGTGCAAGTGAATATTCTTACCTCTCTCTGAAGTTTTCTTTTCTCAGCTTTTAGTTCATCTTCTATGGCTTCTGAACTCTCTGCCTGATTTTTGAATCGATTTAATTGTCCTTCAAGTCTTGATACCTGCAAAATTATTTAATCATAAGTAACTAATAAAAAATTATAAAAAATGCAATACGTTATTTTACATAACTTTTCCAAAACAGAAAATATATTCTGAATACAAAAAATACTCACGCTACTTTGCAATGTTGTAATTTCTTGTTCAGCTTTTTTCAACCTGTATTTATAGTCATTAACTTGCTTATTAGCTTCTCCTAAAGCAATATTAAAGAAAATTAGTCAGAAAACTTAATATCAGGCAGTTTATATACAATTTTTATAACAAAAACATGATAATATTGGATTTTTATTATTCATATAATTTAAAAATAAATGGAAATTAGTACATTGGACTTAGTTTAATCTTGTTCCTTTATAATACATATATATATATTAGGGTGGATTGTGGTTATAAGGAAGAGAAAAAATTCATTAATTGAAACTTACCTATGTGGAAAAGATGTTCTATAGTGTGGAAATCAGGAAAAAAAATAATAAAAAACTAATGATAATAAAATTAATATTGCCACAAAGAAGTTGAATTAAAAAAAAAAGAAAAAAAAGACATGGTTTAATTTTAGTTACATAACTTTAGAATTACAATAAAATTCTTTTTCTTTGATATAAATAGTGATGATAATTGATAAGTAACTACTGAGTAGTGAATAATACAATGTAGATTACAACATTTTATAACCTCAGCTCTCTCTCCCTGTACCGTCTAATCAGTCCACATAATCCAAGCTCTTTTCTGTCTTCCTCTTTATTGTGCGCTGTAACTTTGACAATAAGTTTTTAAAATTCTTTGATGTAAATTAATATTAAAGTTCTTAACCTAAAATCAGGCACTCACTTGATACTAACATTAATGGTCATTCAGGGTCCCCCAATTGTTTTTTATAATTATTTTTATTGTACATGATAAAAATCTTAATTCCAAAGAATAATTTAATTAAGAGAAAGTATACTCATCTACTTTTAAGGACTTTTCAATTTTTCTTCGATAATTTGAGAAAAATATCAGTCAAACTGAACAAAGAAGTTTCAAATGTGCACAACTTTTATAAAGGACACAAATCACAGACACTTTACACAAACATTACAGGAAAGTTATTTGCAGGCAAAACTGACATATTTTGTTCCAAATTATTATAATTTTACTGTCCTTGGATGATTGACAAATAGCATGTTGAACTTTTTCTTGCTTGTGACCTTTTGACAGGGCGAAGTGTGTCCTGTGGTACACTTATGGCTTTATATTTTTCTTGATGGATTTCTTTAGGGAGCATTTGAAAATTTTCCTTTCAACTCAAACATTTCATGTACTCACCACTTTTCTCAAATTTGTTTTCGCTATCATGATTAATATGCATTATTGGAGCAGGTTCTCCCCTAGCCCAATCAGTTTCAACTTCCTTCAATAGAGATCACAGATGCTAATTTTTTTTTTCTAATCGGTTCATTGACATTTATAAATCATAATAAGTCGTACAACACAGCAATCAAAACCACTAAGTTGTTCACAGGAGAAAAATGTAGCATGTTCATAGAAAATATTTTGGAACAAAAGTGGTTGTGCAAAGAATCAGTCAAAACAAGCACCTTAAGATTGCAAAAAAACATTTGCCGCTCTCAAAAAAGAGGGATATATGAGACAAATACATTTTAGTTAACATGAAGACTGTCATAAAGAAGGATACTGTCAAGGTCATTGGTAACACATAAACAGTCTTCTCAGAAGTAACTATCAAATGCCAGTTTTTCTTTAAGTAAATTACT
The DNA here is from genome assembly GCA_019973955.1 of Trichonephila inaurata madagascariensis. Lineage (NCBI taxonomy): Eukaryota > Metazoa > Arthropoda > Arachnida > Araneae > Nephilidae > Trichonephila > Trichonephila inaurata. Next base: position 247,974 of record BMAV01015649.1, on the reverse strand, counting down.
TTGATTTGTTACCTACCTCAAATACCTAAACTTCATTCCCCTAGCAGTAGTATATTTAACATAAAAATCAATTTTTTATTTTATTTTTCATTTCATCTATATACTGGAGAACATCTTTTCCACATCGCTAGGCTTTTAAATTCTGAAAAAACAACCCATTTTTGATCCACCGCAGTGTACATGAAATGAATTTATTGTATACATGCAATATTTACACTTCTACAAGAGATAAATATTTGAACTTTAATATAATTAACAATAGTTTAACCTCTTATCTGTAAGTTAATTAAGAATCACAGTAAGCTATTATCTATAGCTATTCACAAAATAATTCAGAAATTAAGATTTACATTTTGCTTTGCAATAAAACTTAAAAGTAAAAAAAAAAAATAATTTTTTTTCAGTATAAAGGAGTGACAAATAGTTTGATATTGAATTTTAGTCTGAGAATATTTTTCAATATAATTGCTTTAACATGCATAACCTTAACACCTTGTATTTATTAGCCTTTGAATTTAAAAATGGTAAGCAAATATAAAATGATATTTTTCATTATGATTTTACCTTAATCAGTTAAACTGACATATTCATACTCACTTTGTACTTCCATGAGTTTCATTTCAGGGCCATTTAACCCAGTGCTCCTCAAAGATAACTGGTCTAATTTGTAAGCTTTTTGCCTCTCCTCTTCCAAATCTAATCTCAGTCGATAAATCTAGATACAATAAATACAAAAAATTATGAATACAATAAATAAATAAATAAAAAAAAGGAATTGGAATATACTAGACAAAAAAGCTTGATTATACATTTCAAACTTCATTTAAAATGGATAAAATTGAATACAACTTTTCTCTTTAAATTAAAAATAATATGGAAAATTTATCACCATTAATATATATTACAATGGACAGGTGAAAAAAGCTTAACAAACCTCATCTAAAAGTTCTTGTTTCTCTTCTGCAAGTTTCTTTAATCGAACATCTGAAAAAAAAAACTCCTATTCAGTTAATATGTATATACACAAATAAAAAGTATTACCAACATTCAAAATTAAAGTAAGCTATGTGTGTGATTGATAACATATATAAATATACCTTCCTTATTTGAATTTAAATCACCATCAATTCTAAGAAGCATCCCAAATTATCAAAATGTTTTGTGAAAAAATAAAAAATAAAGCGGTTTATCAAAATTCAATATCTATGAAATTAAAAATAAATTACTAATAAGTGTGAATAATTTATTTTATCAGTATTAAAAACTTTTAAATACATTCATGAGCTTGTAACTGCTCTAACCACCAGGATCATGTTAAATTTATTCCATCCAAAAAAGTTTTCTACCTTCAATTCTAAGTGACACCCGATTTTCAGTAGCATTAACAATGCAAAAAAATTGTGGCTTAGATTCAAATAAATACAGTACTATAATAGAATTTGAATACAAATATTTTTAAATAATCCAGTTAACATTCAAAAAAACTATCCCTGCATAAAAACTATACAAAGTTACCTAATTTAAAAATATACAGACACGATAATAGAAAAAGAAGTTGGCTGCACTATCCTAATTTAAAGGGGTTCACCCATGCGATGGGTTAAAAAAAAAAAAAAAAAAAAAATCAAATATTTTTTTTTTCATAAATTGCTTTTTAAAACTTGAAGTCATTATAAAGAAGCAGGTGTTAGAAGAGCAGCTGTTCATTAGATTCTAAGTTAAGATTTTTATTGTTTTAATTGGACTTGAAACTTTAAATGCATTTTTCTTAAAACGGTGTTTTTTTAACTTTCCTCCATCATATCTTAATAACTGTCAGACCGAATGACTTCAAATTTATACGGCAGACTCAGCACATATATACGCACCAAATGGACTAAGATCATTCCAAAATTCAAAATATTTCTCTATTTTTTATAACAAAACCCCCCCCATGAAATTCGAAGCATTTTCTTCAGAGGTTTACCAAAAATTCGATTTTTGATATTTTCAATTGAGTATAGTCCATTCTGTGCATTTAAGCTTATAGATTAAAATGCCATTAATTTTTTTTATTTCAGATAAGTCAATCAACCGGAATCGTGGAGGAAGTGAGTGTTCATTTTTTCGAGGCGAGTGTGTTCAGAGCGCTATAACTCACGTTGTATTGGATTTTTTTTGGCTAAACATTTATATACATACTCTTAAAATACATATAAATAAATGATAAATAACTTAAAGTTCTACCTTTTTACTGGATGTCAAAAAAATTCCCTAAGAATGCTTAAAAAACAGGCAGTCACATGGGTGAACCCCCTTAAAAGTACAAACTAATATTGAGAATCAGATTCTTAATACAATGCGAACAATAATTACAGTATGCATTCAAATCGTTTCATTGTCAGATACCTAGTGTTCCAGATCCTGCTTTATTTAATATATCTGCTGCTGCTTGAGAAACAAGAGCCATTTTTGCTATTCGTTTTTCTCTTTCAGATTCTGATTTCTTTTTATTATCAGAATGGAGATCATCATCATCTTCATCTTTGACTTCCTCTTCTTCTCCACCAACTAAAACTAATCCATGTTCCTACAACATCAAAGAAATAATGTAGCCAAAATGGTGTTACAGCAATTCTAAATATATACATATAAATCAAATCCCACATTAATGCACACACAAATGGTTCTATTATAGAATGTAAAATAAGATATTACAAACAGACACCAGAACCTGTAAAACAATGGTAAATGATGCATTCTCAAACAGATTTGGTACTTTCTACACCTTAAACCATTCAACCATAACCATATAATATCGTTACAATAATCTTCAGCAGATTCAAGTTCACACTGTAGGTTTGGGGTTGCTTTCAGAAAATTTACTGACTAACTACAGAGTCTTATAATAAATAAACAGATTTCAAAAACTGCTTGAAAAAAAAATATTACAAGAGTATAAATATATTGATTTAACCTCAAATATGTACCAAAAAATAAAAGAAATTTTATCAAATAAGCCACAGAATCTTTTTAATAATATGAATCATGAATTTAATTTTATAACATCAAAAAGTACTTAATTTAAATCAATTAATAGAAGCAACATACTCCTGAATATGACAGGACATGCTCAAGAGACATTCAAGATTTAAATTTAAAAAACAAGTATTGAATAAAAATGAAAAGAAAACATGGACTACAAATGAATGACCAAAATATAGAAAAAGGAGAATAGATCTAAAATTAAATAAATTTTACAAGTATAAATATTAAAATGAGAGAGAAGAATATACATCAAATCATAATTGCTTAAAAAAAAACCTGTGTAATTTGAATAAAAAATTTATACAAGCCAAGAGTACATAACAGAATGCTTTATATTAAGTTAGTAGTTAATTTTATATTTTCCTTAAGAAGAATGTAAAAATGCAGTAAGTTTTACTTCCTAAATTGATAATTAAAATAAATTTTGAGAAAACTAATGAACATACTATACTGTTCGAATTAATTGGGACAAACATTTAGTTCTTATCCGAGTTGGTATGTGATTACCAGTTATGTCTTGAACCATGTCAAAACTGGTTATATCTACCCAGAAATAATGTGACAGATCAACCTTGACTATAATTTACTCATCTGATTGGTTTTAGTGCATTAATAGTTCAGTTTTGGGTCTTTAAGTGAAGTAAATGATGGTTATATATAACTTTGCGTTCCACATAACACGTTACTTTTGCTTGTTTAGAGATGGAAATCACTTCGAGGAAAGTTCTAAAACAATCGCTCTTAATGAACACACTTCTATGATTCTGAGAGGTATAGCTATGGTAGTTGGTTTGGTCAACTCAATTGTTTCAAGAATTTTAAGAACATTTCAAGATTCCGGAACATCGTTTACAAAAGGAAAATGTGGGTTCAAACAGAAAATTACTCTAACTGATAAAATTCAATCAGAAACAGCAAAATAAATCAAAGTAAAACAAGCACAGACCTTCGAAGGGATTTATTGGATTATGGTGTTGAAGTGAGTACCTCAACTGTACAGAAAATGGTTCTGGAAGTTAGCCATAAGGCAACAAGACCGAGAAAAAAGCAATTTCTAACTCCGAAAACGATGTAAAAACGTTTAGCATTGGAAAAAATACTGATCCTGGACTATTATCTAATAGAAGAAGGTGAATTTCAGTGATGAAACACATTTATTTGTCCAGGGATAGAAAATTAAAGTAGTTAGACGAAATGAAGTAGAAATTCTGTGACCAGATCATATCCAACAAACTGTAAAACATCCTTCTAAACAGATGTTTTTTTGTTTTTTCAGAGCAAAGGGCACTGGAAACTTAATTCCTCTTAAAAGTATGTTGAATTCTGTGTAATACATAGAAATATTATGTAGTAGGATTATTCCATTCATAGAGCATTTGACGGAACATTTCAACATGATATGGCTTCTTGTCACAATTTGATATTGGTCCAGACTTTTTATGACATATTTTTAAGAATCGTTTAACAAAAATGAGTTGCACAACAAAAGAACACAAGATAAAAGTTCTATACAAGTGTGGTTCCTCACTGATGAAGTCAAGAAGATGTGCACTACACTAGTGAAGTCAATACCAAAACGAGTTTAAAAGATCATTTCTGCTATAGGAGGACATACTTCGTACAAATATAGAGATATTTCTGTCTACTTTAGTTATATAATGATTTAAAGCTAGGGTTTTAGAAAAAATCATTTTCTACTATTTGTCCCAATTCATTCAAACAGTATAATATGTAAATATATATTTAAAATGTTTGGTATACAGATACTAACTGCTAATCGAAAATATATAATGGATTTCTTTGATGATAGGTAAACAATTATGCATTCATTCTATTTTTCAATGTAACAATGTCTGTTATGAATTAAGTCTTTTTATGGGTATAAAAATATTTTTATTCTTCCTGTAAGTCCTTCACAATCCAACTTAATGCTTTCCAGAACTCTTAATAGCAAGAAAATAGATAAAAGAGAGTTAAATTATAACTGCAAGCTACATATACTCAATCTTTATTTTGTGATACTTCTGCAAGGGAATGTTTTTAATATTTTCACACACCAAAGAACATTTATCTTAAAACCTTTTAGGAGTGTAGATACTGATTTAGTGGTAGCATATTGCACTTTCATGCCACAAGTTCAGGGTTCAAACCCCAGGCTGGGCAAGGTCAACTCAGCCTTTCATCCCTTCAGTGAGTCAATAAATACACACAAAGCTTGCTTAAGAACTAAACACTAAGGTTTTTGCATCAGATTGACCCCCTGATCAGAGCATCTATGCATGCACCTTAGTGCTCAAGGTCATGAAAACTGAGATGGGCACAGTAGGCTTTGGCCCAATATATGCTGTTGCAACAATGAGTTTAGATTAGATATTGATTAAAGAAGAAAGACAAAATTTAAATATTTTTAAAAAAAATATCCCTATAAAAAGTTTTGCATTTTCATCACTATGATTAATTTTGTAAAATAAGTTATAGATATAACATTTGTTAAATATTCAATCATTTTTCAGGAAAAATTCGTATGAAATATTTTGGACATGTAAGCAGCCTAAACTTGAAATCCCAAAATTGCTATTTTGAAGCAAAATTATTCAGGTGTAAAAATTAAGTTTTTCTCTTTCACTACTTTTGAATAAAATCCCATGATACTTGTTCTAAATAAATAATTCATAGATTACACAAATAAGAATGGTATAAAAATATACCTACAGCTATTAATTCATCTCTTAGTCTGATGCATTCTTTTAAGAGTTCAGTTTGTCTACTGAGATCCTTGAAGTCTCGACTCATCAACTCATATGACTAAAAAATTAAAATATTGAAAATTAAAATTCTGAATACATTTTACACAATTATCACCAAATTATTAGGCAAATTAATTATCTTTTTAAAAACAATTAAAATTGCTTAATAAAAATAAACAAAGTTTTAAATAATTAAAAACCTGGGTTTCTAATATTTCATTCTAATAAATTCAATGCATAGTAGTCAAAACTACTTTTCCTAAATTTCAGAATTTTTTATACATATTACAGTGATGTAACTATGAAAAGTTCAACATAACTGATTAACTTACAATTTTCACAAAATGGTATCGAGGATGATCTAAAAAAGTTTACTTCTTAATATATTTGAGAAAACACAATATTCAAGGCAAACCAACTGTAAACAGTTTGAAATTTTTATACTAGTTTAATTCTTTGAATATTTCATCTTGTAGATAAAAATTAAATGCATTTTAATTATGAATTCAAAAACCAAACAAACTGTTCAAACATTTTTTATTTTTTTATTTCCAGCTATCTAGAGATAAATGGACAAGAAAAAACTTTACAGACTAAATGTATTCCTTCCCCTTGTCTTTTGATAGTAAGTTTGAATTGAATGTTTTCTTAACTAATGAAGAAATAGCATGAAATAAAATTTGGATTTATAAATGCTTTATGACAATGAAAAATCAAAAACCTTTGTATATTATTATTCCCTTTTTTTATAGTTGTATGTTGTATTTAAAAGTTAATATTACACCTTTTTTCAATTTATAAAAAATTTATATATATATATATAATATATATATATATATATTTAGTAGAGAATTGACCTATATATATATATATATAAAGATAATTAAATTAGATTTAAAATTAAATTACTTTTGTAACAATTAACTTTTATTCTCTGTTACATCTTCAAGTCTTAAATTAAACACCCGTTATTTCTCCCAACAGATGGTCCAAACAGAACACTTCTAATCCCAGATCATTAATTTTTATAGTCCCATATGTCAGCATTAACTTTCAAGTATAACTCATAAATTAAGAAAGGTACTTAACACATCTGGACATAAGTGGTAAAGCCACTTAGACTTTCACTTGGCCATCCTTTTTCTCTCAGCGACAAGACATATTGTTGCTCTGTTGCTCGCTGAATAAAACCATTTTTAAAAAAGCTTAGTGTAGACTTGAAACATGTCATATGTATGTATATATATATACACATACATGCTAAAATTGTTAAAAAATTCCTCATTGTCAAATATTTGACTTTTGCTTGGTAATGTGAAGCTTATTTTTAGGTTTCCTATCGAAACACAACTATACAAAGTGCAAAAGTTAGGCTATTCTCGATCAGTTCAGAAGAGGGATTGATGGTTTTTTAATGTTACACTGTGAAGTAACATGAAGGCTACTGGTGACGGTCCTCGAATTTTGAACTACGTCAATGGTCAAGTGATGAGAGCAACACCTGAGTTGACATTCATTTTTCCATATTTCTATACCATACCAACATGAGGACTTTGAGTCTTAACAGATTTAGCATGCAAAATCCGTTTTACACGATAAGCGTTTAGTGGAGCGAACCAGAGCCCATAAACTCGACCTCAACAGATGCAACGCCGACCCCAAGTTCATGACTATGGCCACTCAGTTATTGCAGCCAGAGAAAGAGAGAGGGAAGCTGCAAGTATTCCTCAGTATAAGCAAATTTATGTTTTAGAATTAAGTTCATGTGATGCACTAATAAATTTAATTAATCCTTTATTAAATATAGGTGGTGTGATGGAGGATATTAGGGCACCCCTGCAACGTAAGGTTTTGCTTTAAATATTTCATCAATTGGTTAAATACGTACTCGGCATCAGTCAAGATGCCCCTTAAGATCCTGCCCCCCCTTCATAATGCGAGGGTGAACGTTACGCCACTGTTAAACATCATAATTACTGTTGTAACAAATGGTAAAAAGAGGGCAATAGTGTACCCTCTCCTGACAATGTGGACATTTAATAAGCCAGCCTGCCAACTCGGTGAAAAAAAGCAAATGCCAATGTCTGTGTGCGAATGTAAAATCCTCTCATTATTGTATAGTATTAACTGTTTGATGTAATTGTAACTGTGCTCAATTTAAATGTGACATTACTTTGAATTTAGAAAATGGAAATAAAAGATGATGAGCTAACCGCTGTAGTAATTTTAGAGTGCAGTTTTACAAATGGCACCCAATGTGGGGCATATTAAATTGGAGAAATATTAGAAATTTACTTGAATAATTATGGAATTGGCCCTATTAACAATTTTGGTATGAGAATTGTAATAATTAGAAAATGAATTGAGAAGTGTGAATCAGATGGCAAGTATAGCTGATGTGCATGTGCTAAGATTTCATAAAAACTGAAAATAAGTTATTTCTGCAGACTGAATCTGCCATGAGCCCACACTAACGACGATCTAATTTGTACATATGCATGCACTAATTATTGTGCTTGACCTTGACTAATTAGTACAGTTTTCTTTTGCAACAAAATCTTTCTAAACTAGATAACAGTGAATCTCAATCAGTACTGATTGAAATTTATTACTCAAATTAATAACAGAACTTATAGCGGGGTCCAATTAGCAAAATAGATCTCAGTCAAGGTATATTTCTGTACTAATAACTATTAAAATGTCAAAAAAATGTTCAAGTAAAATACTTCACATATCTAGCTATTAATGCATTCAAGAAATTATCTAATATTAAATTTCTAATGACGTTTCAACCACTCTTTCTTAATTGTTAAAAATCCATTTGAATACTTACACGAGAAACACTTTTATAATCTTTTTGAACAGATAAATTTAGTTCTTCTAATTCTTCTAACTCATCTTTAAGAGTATCTACTTGATATGATAAAGTAGTTTTCTCATTATCCAACTGAGCAGTAGTTATCATGGCTTTCCTAAATTTTTCCTCCAGCTCCATAACTTGATTAGTAAGGAGCTATAAAAATAAAATATTATAAGTAATGAATAAGTACTATTCTTTAAAAGAAGACATAATTCGAATGATCCGCAACAACGTCATATAAATAAGTTACCTTGTATTCCTTACTTCCAATAGTTTCAGGGGAATCTTCACTGCTTCGACGAGATTCAGAACCAACAGATGCATAGGATGAAGCCCTCTAGAAGAAGAATTTTTGTTTGATTTTTTGAAAGAATTTGAAAGTTACGGATTAAAAAAAGAAACAGCTTGTTAAAAAAAATCTTATCAAAATAATTACATCTCGATTTTCACTTCTAATGCCTCTTGGAGGTCTTGAAGGTTCCTCAGAGACATGGTCGTCATATTGACCATCAGTGTGATCTTCTGCCTGTAATTATGGAGAAAAGCATGAGAATAATTTTGGATTGTAGTAAAAATAAGAAATACTGAAGGAATGAATTCATTTCAGTACTCATCTTTGTTTTAGGGAAGAGTGACAATCTCTGATAAAAAATAATTATGCATGTCATTTCCAACTTTTCCAACAACAAAAAAATATGAAAAAGGTGAAAAAAATTTATTTATAGGCTTTTTAAGGAATTTCTATACAAATAGCACATTTTAATACAGGTCTATAATTAGTAGAAAATTAAAAATAACAAAATAAATAAGACAACAGTACAGATTTAAGCTTTACTGTTAAGAAACTATTTACAGGTTCAATCGGTTAAGTTAGGAAAAAATAAAAATAAATAACTTGAAACATTTTAATGCTAAGTAATAATTAAACAATCAGTATTTACTTGATGTTTAATTGTTTGAGCTTTTTTTAAAACCAAATTATTTATCTATGTTAAGATTAATTCTTGAAGATAACAAAATTAGGTTATTTTAGGTGCATATCAACTAGTTTTCTGAGAGATATTTTAATTTTATGTTCATAATAAAAAACATTTATTCCCAAACACACATGCTGATTTAATTTTTTTTTCTGATACAACTGCATTTTAATAAAATTGCATTAAAAAAAAACTGTTATTTATTATTATACACTCAAATATTTTAATTTTTCAGAAAGTCTGTGCATGCCACTGTAACACTTGTGCTGCGGGTTGGCCATCCCTGTTTGAAGTTATTCTTTTAAAAATTGTTTGAGATCTATTTTCAACTAGGGTAAAAAAATAACAAAGAAAAATAATTTAAAATAAAATAAAATATAAAAACTTATGTGCTTGTGACAACATGATAGAAAAGATAACTTCAAATTTTTTAATGTTATTTCAGGGATTAGTTCGGTGAATAAAAAACAAAGGGATATTATAGTATTGTTCTATAAAATTATTTATTCATATGTCTATACTCATAAAATAATATTTTTTTGCAAAATATAAAATCCTATTTGTGAATTAATTGTATTCTAAGAAGGAAACAATAGGTTTATGGTAGCTGAAATAGGTTATAAATACTTTAGATTCAAAATTTTATTTAAATATTTATAAAAAAACTCCATCAAGCGTTCTGCACTTTCTTGCGCTTTCATTTGGATCATTCGACATAGTTAAATGGAATTTTGATTTTAAAAAATCCCCTAAAGGTTTTGATTTGTCTTTGAAAAATCTACTTTAAAATTCCCACTTAAAATCATAGGTGATTTGTTCAGAAGGCCCAATCCGGCTTTGTGAATTTCGGTCGTAATTTTTAAGTCTATCCGTGAATTAATTTAAGCAAAGGGATAGTAAGACAGGTAGTTGATTGGGAAGAGAGGAATCTAGGTCAAAACCTTTAAAACTGATTTAATCAGAAGTGTTATATCACATAATCTCTAGCTTATACTAGCTCTTTTGTCATTGTGTCGCAGTTTTGTACAAATATATCCGGTGCTGCTGCAAGGTAAGCCTTCTTAATTATATTTTGTTTTCTTGTATTTAAATTATTAATTGTTTTAATTTTCTTTTTAGACTCAAAGTATATTTTAAATAATGTGATTAATAGAACTCTTTGTTCATTGCTATTCTGATTCTCTTACAAAAATATTTTATTCTTAAATTCACTGCAATATTGCTCTAATGATAATTATACTATTTACTTAGTTCTATAAAAATTTGTCCTTTTTCTACATTTTATGTTTAATTTTAGTGTAGATTTCTCTCTCTCTAAGCCTATTTTTTAAAAATATTACAGGTTTCATATTTTCATGCTTCAACTAGGATTAGAAAGAATCCCCATTCATTTTTGGTGAAAGAGGTGGCGGGTGGAGCCCCACTTAGATCGAAGCTAGGAACTTTACTTTTACGGCGTATTGGTAGGGGGACAAATTACCCGAACCCGATCGTGATGTTCATTCAAGTCCACTCAAGCAAAACGCGCCTATAGAAGTTATCACTTCAAAAAACACGTTTTTTATTCAGAATACAAAGTTTTGGGAGAAAAATAACTGAGTTTTACATTAAAAAATAAATATTGCTTGTCATTAATCGCTATCATTTCTTATTCACAATAACAGGTTAAGAAATAACAATACTGAAAAAAAAAAACTTGTCAGGTTTCACATATTTGATTAAAAAGAGGTTTAGTTATACACACATATTTGAGTTCTGTGTCTGCTCGCATAATCTGCACCATTAGTTAAAATTATAAATATAATAAATTATCAAACATGCTAGTACCTCTTTTTGTTTTTCAATTTCTCGCATCCGTATTTCTCTTGCTTCAGCTCTTGCTTGCCGTCTAGCTACAAGCCGAGCTTCTGCCTAAAATAGAAGAATAATAATTTGAAAATTCAATTATTAAAGTAGAGAATATATATATATATAGTAAACATTTTTTTATATTATGAACCAGTGTAAAGGGTTGTTATGTTCCTTAAAAACGAATGCAATACATTGCACTAAATGCTAAATGTGTACTAAAAATGTATGAATGCATTACTACTATTTTCTAATGGGTTTTGAGTCACTAAGTAATATATATATATATATATATATAAATAACGGGGGGGGGCATGACACGTATTTCCATGAATTTTATTTTTTAATTTTAAGAATGTTTTTATTCCTACTATACAAAAGCAATGTTTATTGAACTTTAACAGTTTTACGACAAATACTAATGGTTTCTTCAAATCCCTCCTTTTTTCTTTTGAATTAGCGGAATACAATTATAAAGTATCACTAAATCACTGCCCTGTTATTTCTTGTACTTTAAAAAAGTGTTCAAAAAACAGCTATTTAAGAACATTAGATATGGGATTTTATTCGATGTTAAGCTGAATGTAACAGAACGAAAATTTCACAATGATTACCTTACTTTCATATAAGAGATAGAATAAGTTTGAGAAGACATTTATTACTCATAGAAATATTAACTTACAATTTAAGTTAATGATTTACAAACACAAAGGATTAAAGAAATAATAAATTAACAAAAATAATTAAAAATAAAACATAAAAACAAGAGAAAAAATGAATGACAAAATTGTTTTATTATTTTTTTGTAGTAAAAAAGAATGTAATTTTCTTTTCTCTATTAATAGCAAGAATTATGAATTTCCCTAAATTAGAAAATAAATATCAATCGTAAACAATTATGAAATAAAATTAATTTAGCTCAGAAACACTCATTCGACTTTAAATGTTTAAAATGTCACTTTTTTGTATATTTCCAAAGCTAATTCAAGGAGGTACTTCTTTTTTGTAGGTTAATAGTCTGTAAATATAATTTAGAGCCAGTAAAATTATTTCTTAGTGTATTTTATTTGCAGAGTTTTTGAAAGATTAAATGTACGACATAATGCCAAGTAACAGTAAAAAAATTACCACATTTAAATAAATATACAAGTATTCGTTTAGAAATGATCGATCAAGTAAAAATTCTCAGATTCAATTATACTTTTAATTCAAAGCAGAACATCTTTTCGGTAAATCAAAAAAATTAATAAAATTCCGATATCGAACGAATTTCTCCACCTAACCTGAAATTCACCATCATAATGGCTTATTTTGACACTGGAATAATGCCAATAGTTGTATGTTTGGTCTTAATAAGATTTCCGATATTTTTATTTGCACAGGTAAAATATATCAAATATATTTCAGAATTAGTAAAAACCAAATAAAGTAAATGCGTTCGGAATAGGTATATTTCATGAATAATTTTTTTTCTATCAAGCTTCCCTTAGTCAACTAGTACCTTAATCGATTTAACCCTGTAAAACGTGCTTTGCTGTAGCTGATTTAATTATGGCAGGGAAATACAGAGTAATACTCGGTAACTATGCTTTAATGGGTTATCGCTAATCCTTTGAAGGCATACAAGATCCAAAAGAGTTTGATCCCCAGAAAATCCAGAGCAAGATTTAAATCGGAGTTAAGAGTATCGAGTCTAGAAAAGACAAAACAACCAAAAATGTGCTCTGCATTTGCTTGACGTTAAAGCATTTAGTGCAGATGACAAATATTTTACCGCCCTCACAGAATGAGACAATAGATGTGCCCACTACCAAACCGAGAGAGTGCTGTTTGAGTGTTTATCATAATGGAAACGAAAATCTGTGCATCATCTCAAATATAACTAAATACAAGCTTTCTGACATTCTACTTAAATTTCAGTCCTAATTTTTGTTAATTCAGACACAATTTTAAACACTTTAAAATCACACTATACTCTCAAATTTTACATCCTTTCCCGATTTATTTTTTAATAAACAGCTTTGAATCTGTATTTGGGTCATTGAATCTGGCAATAACTTGTTTATTGTTCATTGATTCATCATCAACTAAGCACTTTTAAATGCATCTTTATGTAAGTTACCTTTTTTTTATTTATAATGGATTTAAAATTTCTATCCATTAATTTTCATAGGATTTCGCTGAGTGTTTATAAACAGAAAGGGGAAAGTTCGCTAGCTTTAAGACTGGTTAAACTCCACTTTTATATGTTTAAAAGCAGTCCTCAGTCAGCATTATTTATAATACTGCAGTATCTATCTTTTTCGGAATTTTTTATTAGTTGCAGTAATATATCCATTCGGCATTGCAAATACGAATATTTGATACATTTCATCAATGGATAAAAATACTGAGAAAGAATTTCTTCCCCATGAGTTATGATGCTCTTTAAAAAGCTAATGAAGTCAGAATATACTAGAAATAGGAAATTCTCTATTTGGGAGTTTGAGTTCTAGTTCTGCTTTATTATTAGATGAAAGACTGTCTTAAAAAATACGTCACTAACAAATTTGAATTTCACAGGCGTATTTCATCAATTATTTTACTATGCATAATAACAAAATTAGTCGAGAATTTTAGGAAATTATTCCAGCAAACAGATTAATCAAATATAAGAATCTAATTTCTTCCAGAGAAAAACAAAGATGAAATAATAATATAGTTTGCTTGTTAAGATTGATAAGCTATCATGTGTTTTTTAAAAAAGAATAGGAAGTTTTGAAAATTCCAAAAACACTATAATCTCAAACATGCTCACGGATCCACGCTTGAAAAATTTTAAAGCTCATTTAGCTTTTAACAAATAGAAAACAAAAATTTAAGCGATATAACACTAAAGCCAGTTAACAACAAAACAGGACAGGAGAATTTAATATAAATATAAATTACTTTTAACAAAACATTAAAGAATCATAATGTTTATTTAAAATCATCCAAGTGTTTAAAAACTCGCTTAAGTCACGCGTAAAGGCAGTTCACGGTCAGAACATCTCAAATATAATTCTGGTACGCTCTACAAAATCTTAGAAAATACTAAGTCAGTGAACTTATTTACTTAGCAATAGCAGACACAGAAAAGTGATTCATAATAAGTTTTCTTCTATAGTGAAACTTATAATATAACGATTATATTCTATTTAATAAACGAGTTAATATAAAACCATTATAACATATGATTTTTTTTCCCAAGACATTATTTGCAAACAATTAATTATAAAATAATAAGAAAATGGAAAAAATTTAGAGAGAACAAATAAAATTGATGAATAAAATCAAAACAGAGATACAATAATATATTTCTTGCTTTTTAAAAAGAAATGCAATTTTTTACATGAAAACGATTCAACGAATTTTGTCGTTTGTTGTTTATGATCGGTAAAAAATAAATCTTGATAATGAACATGGCCTGTCCAGTTTTTATGAAAAGTATATAATGTAACTTATAAGTTATTCAGAATATTTGGGTTTCCATAAAAATTTGGTCAGTAAAATTAAAACTCATCAAGAGATAAAACTGTATAAAATTTGTGTATGTGATGTTCTCAATCAAAGTAATGCATTTATAAAATATAAATCATGTCAAAATCAAGAAGGTTCTATTTAAAAATCCAACTTTAAATAATTAATATTCTACAAATACATATGTTTATGCAATACATCATTCGGTTTCGGCACATTTTAAAAATTTTAGCAAGATTCAAACAACAAGATTTAGACAAATTTCAAAGACTTTAACATAAAATTAAAAAAAAAAAAGAAACATATTTAAAAAAAAAAAAAAAATGTATTTTTTTCGTAAAATACAACTCAATTTAGAATTTTATATTTAATTTTAAGCTATAAAAGATAACTATCTTTTTTTTTTAAAAAAAAATAAGGTTTTTACAGATGAAAATGATATGAATTTGCACTATTATAATTTTTTTAAGCAACTAATTTTCTCTTCACTTTGTTTTGTTCTGTAATTACAAGGGGGTTCCGAAATACAACAAAACATAATAATATCCCCTAAATTAAAAAAAAAATTGCTCATTTAAAATCAAACTATATTTCATGAAAACTGAACAGATGTTTCTTAAAGTAATTAAAAAGACAATAGCTTTTATATAGGGAAATTTGCCCCAATTTCATCACATTTTCATTTTTAGACAAACATAATTTCGATAAAAAACAGGGGGAAAAATAAAAAGAGTATTTCCTTCTTTGTCTGAAATATTGAAAAAAAATCATAATTAATTTACATTTTTGTCTCATATTTACTGTTAATAATTGTAATTTATAAAAAATGTTACGTTTTAAAATGGAAAAAACACTTATTATTAGTTTAACTACAGTAATATTCAAATTTTTGTATAACATACAAAACAAGTATTTAAATATACACACAAAATGTTTAATGGACTTATTGCCTGGAGAGATTGTGGGAAAACGGGGGAGGGGAGGATACGAACCCCACATGCGTAAGATTTGACCGTATTGAGGAGCAGGAATACAAAGAAATCTTTCTCTTTAAAAAAATACGAAACATTGAAGTTTTGAATAACGTCTAAAGTACTTGAAATTGAACCCAAGAACCGAAAATAGTATTTATTGAAAAAAAAAAAAATATTTTTATAATGATGTAGTATATATAACATTTATAAACATCCATTATAAGCAAGGAACATAAAAGGCCATCAATAAGAGTATTAAAGCTACAACATTAATTCAAACAGGTGTTTTGTTATGATTTTTAATTATCTACATAATTGCAAATAAATATATCTCGAAAATGCTGAACAATTAGAGATGAATGTAAACTTCATTCGAAATATGTGTTTAAAAAAAAAAAATTCAAAATACAGGAAGCAAAAACAGACATAGGAAGAACCCTAATGTAAATGTATCAAATACAAGTTACAAAAGAAACAGGAAGTAAGATTGCCAATTTTTATTAGGGTAATAAAATTATACTACTGACCTTTTTTCCCCGTGGGAATTTCAAAAATTTATGGATCAACAGGGACATCAAATCGCACCTAACCTTACAGCAGCTCTTCCAAGTGGTTCATCCATTCGAACATTCCTTCAAGCTCTACAACGCCTTAACTAACACCGTAATAGCTTTTTGAAACATTGCGGTAGAAATACCAACTAAGACCTTGGAAAGAACAGTTATTTTAATTTTTCACTCCTTCAGTCTGCAATTTTTTGACACGCCTAGTGTCTTGTTTTTGCGAAGGACAGCGACAATTAAATTGTCCGAATCTTCTTGTGTTTTATTTTTATTGAGAAGCTCTGAACTATGTTTATATATTTCTTTTTTTCTCCATAACTTAAAGAACATTTATATGCAGAGTTGCGTAATTGATAAGTTTTTGAAAAGTTTTCTAAGGCAACAGGAAACTTCATTTTGATTGAAAAATAATTTGGAACAATTAATGTTTTCTGAAATGTGTCAGATGTATAATTTTTTTTATTATTTTTATGCAAAGTAAAATTCTAAGGAAATCTATCTAGTTTTCTATCCAAAATAATACAACACAAATAGTTTGAGTTTAAGTTTCATCTGATCTGCTTTTAAACCACTAAAATTAAGCTCACATAAAAAAAAAAAGCCGCAGGATTTCTTATTTTTTGTGATATGAATCTGTTATTTAGTGGGTAACATAGTGAACAAGATAAAAAGAGTTTTTTTTTTTTTTTTTTTAAATTATTATTGGAGTAAAAAACTGAAAGGCTTTTTTCAGGTTCAAATTTAATTCTAGTACGTTACACTTTTTAAAAGATGATTATTCTCTTTGTATTTTCCCATTTTCTAATTCACATATTTAACCAAATACAACAGTAGTCTCGATAGAAGCAGTTCTCCCCAGTTAAGAGTTTTTGAACACACATACACAAATAGGAAAGAAATTGTTCTGTGCAAATGTTTTGCAAAACATAGTTTTAGTCATGTAAAGGACATTTTTTAAAAATATTTTAAGTCAGAACAATGCATTTTTGAATATCGAGCTCTCTTTCGCCGATTATCATGTTCTCGTTCATCCAAATCTATGACTTATGCAATTTCTTACCAAAGCAATGACTTTTTTTCCGTGCTACCTATTTTTTCCGAGTAAGTTGCATTTTCTATGGAACAATTGTGTGTTCGTTCGTTCCATTTTTCAAGAGTCAATTTCCTACGAAACATATAAACTACAGTTCTAAATATTCAATGAACGACTATATAAGTGAAAAGTCACAACATCAATTTTATCCAACATATCTTCTATTACGTAAACACAACTGCAACAAATGCTGATTAGATATCCATATAGATATAAATTCTAACACAAAACTCGAATTGTGAAATTATTAATTTACACAAATTCTATTTTACAAATTAGCTACGGAAATAGTTATCAGTTAGACAGTAATAGCAAACGATTAATGTAAAAGAATATATTATATCTTCCAAACGCGATGTATAAGAAAACATAAAAGTAATCCAATCCGCCAAACGATATTAACAATTTTCTAAAAAGTAATTCCATGACGAATTCATACATTACCAAAAACAACACGCCATAAATGCTTAATTAGATGAATTTTAATTAAAGGTAACGTGTTTAAGCAAAACTTATCTTGCTTGTTCAGTAACATTTTAGTAGTAACTTACTGTTTTACGTTATTTTAGCAAGGATGATTGCAGCCATTTTAGAGATACTTAATGTTACAAATATACATAAAGAATCCATTTATACACACATCCAATTAGTGATAAAAGTGAGAGCTTAAGTGATCGTGGATATCGCAAAATCATTCACTCAACACAATTTCAACAAATTATAAGATCTCAGTAGATGAGATGCTTAATAGCATATAATGTATTTTCATTTCATTTATTTGTTAATTCACTGAAAATTCTGTATGATAAAAGAGGTCACAGGACCCTTAACCGATACCAGTGCACTCGGAAAAAAACATCCTTCCTCAAACCAATGTCACTTAGCAATAAAACAAAACAATATTTTGAAATTTTTACTACATGATAATCATATATATTTACATAACTTCTCACATTTTCAGAAAATTTGATAAAAAATTTAAAAAGTTATAAAGAAATATAAATTGGACAATTTTTCAAAAATATGAAAATCAGTATTTTACACCGCATAGGGTTCTGAAGTACACACTTGATAAAAATTTACAAAATTAGTTTCATTTGGTATAAAAATGTTCACTTTGAAGTTATACTAACTTTTAAGAAATTTAGAGGAAAATAAAAAAAATTTTAAAAACAATTATAACGAAAAATTTAAAATTTTAAGAAAAAAATTAATTAAAATTCAAATAAAAAAAATTCTATTAAAACCTTTTTTGAAAATTGATGTATAAGTTATGAAGAGCCTTATTTAGAACATGTGTACGAAATTTCTAACTAATATCATAAATAGTTTCTGAGAAATCCTACGCGGAAGCTAAAATTTTTTGTTTTGAGAAAAAATTTAAGTTAAAGATAAGAAAGAGATATGGTTTTTGTATAAGTTACAATAGTTATTTCTCAATAACTTTGGAAGTGTTCACAGTATCAACACAATTTTGGTATCAAAATACTCAGAAATGATGAGGCTTTTACATATATTTTCTTTCAAAAAATTGAAAAATTTGCAATTTAAAAGTCCTGTGAGCTCTTAGTACCAGATGATTATTCAAAAATAAGTAGCAGTCATTTTTTTTCTTCTGGAAATTATATACTAAAATAGGATATATATATATATATATTAATAAAAGCAATATTTTGAAGAAAGGAGTAGGGTAATGTCTGAAAACAGAAAATTATCAATGTCAGAATGCATTATTCATACTGCATCACCATATACACAGACATACTTTCGCTATTGTTATTTCTTCAACAATGGTAAATTGTTTCTCTTTTAGAGAAGAAGCAAATTCCAGGGTGGATTTTCTATTACGCAGTCAGTCACGCTTCGATCAATACAAACCTATTTACGGAAACTCGTACGAGCATCGTTAAGCAAGTACTAAAATTTTCATTAATCTGCACGTTCCGTTTGAAAGGATGAACGATTTCACTTCGAGCAAAAAGCGAGCACTGGAAATGAGATGCATGCTAAAATCAATATTAGCGCTTTCCAAGCACTCATTTCTCATACAAACTTCAACTGAAGCAATTATTTCCCCATTCTGAGAAGCAGTAAAAAAAGCTATAGGCATAACACTTATTAAAGATCTGATCTGCGAAAAAAAATTCAATGTACTTTGTTAAAAAAAATTGCAAATATATATCACAGTAATTTAAAACTTATTAAGGAAAAAGTGAAGAGATAATTTTTTTTCAATACAGGCAGACGAATTGCCATTTAGCGGCGAAACAAATATTTCTTGATGCATATTCATGAAACTAATTAACACATGAAGGTAAATTTTATATATTATTGTTTTACTTGAATATTTTTCTAAGTTTCCTTTTTGTACATATAAATTTAGATATATTTATCGAAATATTTATACATTTATCAGGAGGAAAAATTGGACTCATTCTTTAAACACATCACTTATGAAAATTTATAAACTTTACAAGTGCGTGAGTGAATATTAATGTCGACCTATGCAGCTACTCGTGGGATTTTGGCGACGGACCTAGTAATTTTGAATCGTGGACAAGTGACGAGGACTACACCTGTACAGGTTAACCCTCTCCTAACTTCCACATCACACCCATGAGAGGACGTTTGAGCTTCGGGCCCTGGAGTAGCTAGTCCTGAGTGGGCCCTGTATCAAAATTCCTAGGGGAACATATTTGGGGCCTTTCGGCATTTTATGATTATATTCTTACACATAATGGGATCCCTATAGCTTGGAGGTCCCATATCGCTGATACGGCGGTAGCTACGCCACTGGCCTCGACATATTTAAAGTGTATCGGCCCTCCTCTGCACGTCGGGTCTTCAGAGGTACTAGACTCGAACTCATAACATGCCAGCACGAGTCCGTTACCTTGACCACTAGGCTACCGTGGTCACTATACCTACGATTTAAACGTTAATTTAAATGTCTGCATGCTTTTAAAAACATTTCTATAACAATTCTTGTAGATTAATTAAATAGAAATATATTACTTTACTCTGCTATACTAATTTCTGGATGCAATGCAAAATTTTTTTTAATGTGTGTTTGATTCAAAAATTTGTATTGAATTACTTTTAAGTTTATGAAAAATTTGAACACATTAATAATGCCACTTATTTCCCTTAATTCACATTAGTTTCCGGTAATATTTGTAAATTGCAGCAATGCATCTTACGACAGATTTGTATGCTTTTATTTGTATATATTTCTTATGTAAAATAAAACATTTTTCAGCAAATCTCTTCAGCATACCTCTATTAAAAAGGGGACCCTAGTAAAAATTCATAAACAATTACAGATGTAATATAGATTAAAAAATTTTTTTATCAAAAATAAATATTTTATCTCAGTCACTACAAGTCGGCTCGGTGGCTTAGAGGTAGCGTTCCCCCTTCGCAAGCCCTAGGTTGCGGGTTCGATTCCGGCTGGAGTTGATAGATTTTCTGGATGTGAAAATCGTAGGCACGAATGTCATATGATTATGCGGCATGTAAAAGATCCCTTGAATGTCAATTAGGCACTGGTACTCTCGGCAAAATTTTATCACAGCAATATTTAGCATCCAACGCGAGCTTGGATTACAATTAACTCAGGCGTTCAAATTTGGTAGCGAGAGCCACCACTAGATAGCGCTTTCATGAAATGGCTCTCACATTTGTGGATTTGCCGTGTCTGCAAAGGCTTAGTTGCTTGCCTATATATGCTGCCCATCAGAGAGAAAAAAATCTTAATCATTACATGAACTCGCTTAAAAAACGCACTATATTTACACAAGTAATAATGAGTTTTTAAACAAATGGGTCTTACATGCTAAAAAACTTTTAGTTAATTACCTTTAACCTTTCCAACAATCCCTTTACTTGCTTCAAATTTTCCGAAAAAAAAATATTTTCGATAAAACTTGTTTTTTAGTCAGTAACTGCATGATGGAGGTGGCATCCGCTATTACTAAGAAATAATTTTTACACCAGTAAAAAGGGGGAGGGGGAATAAAAAAGCGGCATGCCCCTCCTCAAAGTTTTTCGTGATGCTGTAATAAATTTATTCATACATTAAGTATAATTAGTAAAAATGGGTAGTAAAAACTAGAACTTAATTGAAGAGAGCCAGGAGCGAATTATGCGGAGATGAAGATTTGATATTTACTTTTTTCTGCTTACCATATTTTGAAAAAAAAAAAAAAAAAAAAAGAAAAAGAATTATATAATAGATGTAAATCACAGTTTTACAATTTTAGCAATGAGTATGAACAGTAGTATAATTTGTACAACGGGGGTTGGTTCACGGTAAGGTGGACAGGGGGTACCCTTCCCTAGTTTTTATAAAAATAATAAATTGGTCTACAAAAAACAACAGAAAAAGTTTTTTCATGTTTTTTATCATTGCCATTTTTTTGACTTATAACCTCGATTTTAAGGTAGCTGAATACTTTAATACAAGTTCGTGCAGGGCAAGCTTACATGAAACCGCCATGATCCCGAATTAATGGACGATCGTATTTGTACCCGAAATTGTTTCAGTAAACATCCCATTCGAAAGCAACACAACCAAGCCTAACAGATTTGACCTTTTCAAATGGTCTTAAGAATACATAAGAAGAGAGAAAAGCATGACCTTTACCATTTTTAATTAACCAGTCTTTTTAGTTACTAATTTTTTGAAAATAAATCTCTCTTTCTCATACAGAATAAATTCTGAATACGAAATGTACATGTTACGACTGGGTTAATAAACTCAAAATTTTTATTTGTGCCTCAAGCGTAACTAGTAGCAACAGTATTTACAAGATGGATGATGTAACTCGGTTAACTTCCCATGCACTATTTCTCATTTTCTTGAATCAGAGATCCTGAATCAGAAAGTCTACTACATTCAGTCCCAAAATGCAAAACAGGTATTTTAAAACAGATAACAAGAGACAGATGTAAAGATACACAGATGGCGACATAAAAATAAGCAGAAAGGTCGAAATTCTGACTAGTATGAATCACAAGCTCGACTCTATTTCCATTGATAAAGCCACATTTTCGCACATTAAGTGAATACTAAACAAGATTATTTTTAGTTTACAAAGAGACAAAAAAAAAGTAAGTAAACAGAAAACCTGCTCGCTTTATAGCCTTTTGTGTCAGATGAGATTAAACAGATAAGAATGTAAATGGATTTTTATATGATACCCCGGAATGCGGAAAAAGAATGCCACATAAAGAATATTTCTGTCAATGTTAAGGTAACATTTTCGTCATATATGCTAATGTTCGACTTGCACAATTATTCCGGTATAAACACTGATATCGAAATTAAACATCCTATATTATGAATATTATAACTTTTACATTAAAATTATATTCATTTTAATGCTATTCTGCTATCTTTAAGGGTTCTTAAATTCACCTCCAAAAATATAATTATATGACATGAAATTACTGTAAATGCTATAACCTTATTTTTGCAGTGCGTTGGACGTTAAAGGTTTAATTATGAATGGTAATTTCGGGGTTGTGTTCAATGAAATCTCCTTTAGCGTAACAATTATTAATTTGTTAGGTTTCACACAGACAACACAGATCATTAACAAAAATCATGGACTAAAAACAAGGCTGGTTTTTCATAGCGACCACATTCTTTCATCATTTGGCCTCTACTGAAGATGGTTGTGGTCGCTAGAGGGCACTTTTACTACTTTGGAAAATCAGTTACAGTTACTAACGACAAGAGCGGCTACAATTTGAAAAATAGAATTCTGGATACACTCTATTAAATCAATTATTTTACATTCATATGGACAAATTTTACAGAAATTATTGACATTATTATTAAATAAAAATTTGAGCTTTAAATTTGAACTTTTCCCGAAAGTCAATATAAACTTTAAATTTAACAATATAATTAGCTATGAAATTAATTTTAATTTGATTAGATATAGGAAATGGAGTACGAATACTATTTCAGGTATCGTATAAATAATCCTGTTATGAAGAATAATCTGAGTTATTACATGTGTAAAGAGAACTATTTAATTGCTGGCTAGAAGCAAAGATTTAAAAAGATGCAGTCATCAATCCAAAACAAGTCCAAATGTGCCTTAATTTACACAGATGTATCAAATCAATCCATTCTCACTTTTCAGGTCACAAAACTAGGCTTTAAATAAATGTATATCAAAAAGGTTTAATTTATTTCTAATTATCACTTACAAAAGAATTTCCCTCCATTGTTTTTTGTTACTCAATTATATAAAAGACATTGATCGAAAGAAAAGATATAAGCAGTCAGTGAACTGGAAAGTTTCAAATATAACCTGAAAATCTCATTATTTCTACCTAAATACAGAAGAGAAAGAATTTAATACACATCGCGATTATTACATTAGGTGGCATATTAGATTGATTCAGTGTGATCCAGATATTGGACATATCTTATTCAGAACATTTGAATAACTTTCCGCAATGACCTTATGAACAGTGAAATAAAAGAAGCACATATTTGCTCCTGGAAATATAGCTCTTTTCTAAAACTACACACACATATATATTTATTCTTTGAATCCAGGATTTTTGTACAAGTTGAGGAACTTATGCGCTATTGTAACCATGCCAACTTCCAAGATAACTCACCTAATGAAGTTAATTCATGTGACGTCATAGTCGCAAGATAATGAAAGCCACGTGATTCTAGCCAATCAATTCAAAAACTCATGTGACGTCATAGTCATACGATAAAAACTATCTTGTATTTCCAACTAATCAGTTCACGCGCTCCGGTGTTGCCAAGTTTTGCTCTTAGCAGAAACTTTCTCTTAAAAAGTACATATGTATACAAAATGAATTTTATTTAAAAGTATAAGCATAAAATACGACTTTTTTTTTGATTAAAAAAAATCTTTTTGAAGAAATTTTTTTCCCCTAACATTTAAACATCTTTAACCAAATATGAAATTTGAAATTTTATTTGAGTATTACAAATAGAACAAGTACGATTAGTTTAATGTTTGTTTTGAATTCAATGGAATACACATGTTTGTTTTTATCATGTGACGTCATGAATTAGCCCCATTAGGAACCCCGATTTCGCACGTGTCGTAAGCGCTGAGTTGGCAACCATGTGCTTCGTTTCATATTTCTCTGCTTGCCGCCATGCTAAACCTAACCGTTCGTCGATACGGCAAGCTTGAATATCAAATGCTAATCTGGGATTTATCGAATTCTTAATAAAATTAATAACTTATTAAATTAATAACAATAAAATTAAAAAATAGATAAAAAGTTATTTTTCATCTTATTAATTATTTATTTATAGTTTACTTATTTTTCACATAGTATAGTGACTACGCGCTCCATATTCCCGTCAACGTCATACGGTTTTATTCAATATCGCCAATATGATTTCAATAATCCGCAAGTACCCAAATTGATTTTATATATAACTTCATATTAAAAACACACACACACACACAAATCTTTTTATAAACGTTAACTCCTTTAGTTTTATGTTTCCCCCGAATGAAATCGAAAATACTAAAATATAACTTGTCCGTTTCCTCTTAGTTTAACATTAGTGTTTTGGCTTCCTATTTAACTAGATGAATAAGTACATTAGTGGCATTATGCTAGCCACAATTAACAGTAGTTGGAAAGTACCGAAGATACTATTGTGTGTTCTACAACGCATTCAAGTAGTTTAAGGTTATTAACCAGTCTGTAATAAATCTCGATTTGATTGGTTAATCCATATCGCAGTAGATCTAAACAACGGGTTACCGGCAAAGACACCGCTATTTCAAAACTTATCGAATAACAGACCTATGAATCATCTATTTAGCGGTTTTTAAACTGTGCTACGCGAAGTCTTTAATTTAATGTTACAATTTTTCTCTTTTACAGACTCTGAAAGGCTTCGTGGAAATATTGAAAGATGTGCGATCCTAAACTATATCACTAAATTGCCCCCAATGAGAAAACTACTAGAACATGTATTTCGTTCAAGAATATTTTTTCAGTTTTTTAATTATTTGCAACAACACAGTCATTATTCCTAGAATTTTTGAAATATATAACTTAGAAGTAGGTTTATCCATGTTTTACAACAGAGGGGAGAAATTTTAAGAAAAAAACGCTGATAATTATTTCGATGGGTTGTAACTCTGAAAATAATGTGAATTTTTCAAAAATCATAGTTGAGCCTCTGTACAGAGATCTGAGCTATATACAGGCAAAATATTATTATAATAGAAGTATTTTTCACAAAAGGAGAAGATTTTGAAAAAAGGTTATTCTAAGTTAATTTTTTGCCAAAATATTGTATTTAAATAAATATTTTTTGTCAAAATGTCCTTAAAGAAATTTTATACATGTATTCTAATCTAAGTGACACTAAATATCATGAAAATGATCCATTTATACGCTTTTTTAAAATCACGGTTCCGAACGTAGTCGGATATCTTAAGTGCATTGCTGGAGCTTTCAGTTTAGATATTCTCTACAAATTCATATAAGGTGACTATATTCAGCACCGTGATTTTCAAAAACATATAAAAGGATATCTTTTTGATATTTAGTGTCAGTTGAATTAGAATATACACATAAAATTGTTTTAAGAATATTATTACAAAAAAAAACATTTTTTTAGCAACAGTTTGACAAAAAATGAAGAAATATTGACAAATTTTCAAAACATTCTTCTTTTATGAAAAACGCTTTTATAATAATAACATTTTACTTTGTAGGAAGGATTTTTGAAAAATTCGCATCATTTCAGAGTAGCTATCAATTGAAATAACCGGCGTTTCTTGTTAAAGTTTCTCTATTCTGATACATTAAAATATAAATAAATCCACTTCTAAATAATATATTTTAAAAATCATAGTAGGGCCGTGGGTAGCCTGGTGGTTAGATCATCAGACTCCAGACCGAAAGGCCTGGGTTCGATGCCAGATGCCACCAAA
>BMAV01015649.1:189684-202143 GCA_019973955.1 Trichonephila inaurata madagascariensis | reverse complement strand
TTTCAAAATATTCTCCTTTTGTGAAAAATGCTTCTTTTATAATAATTGCCTATATGTAGCTCAGACCTCTGTGCAGAGTCTCAACTAGAATTTTTGAAATACATAACTTAGAAGTGGGTTTATCCGTGCTTTACGACAACAGAGGGGATAAATTTTAAGAAAAAAAACGCCGATAATTATTTCAATGGGTGGTAACTCTGAAAATAATGTGAATTTTTCAAAAACCATACTTCAGATTCTCTGGAGAAGTCTTTACTTTATATAAAAAAAACACACACACACACAATATTATTATTTTAGACGAATTTTTTATAAAAGGAGAACATTTTGAAAAAAGGTTATTCTAAGTGAATTTTTTGCCGAAATATTGAATTTAAATAACTTTTTTTTGTCAAAATGTCCTTAAAACAATTTTATACATGTATTCTAATCTAAGTTGTACTAAATATCATGAAAATTATCCATTTATGCGCTTTTTTAAAATCACGGTTCCGAACGTAGTCGGATACCTTAAGTCAGTGTTCCGCAACCCCCGGTCCGCGGACCGGTACCGGTCTGTGGATCAAATACTACCGGTCCGCACAAGAAATATTAAATTATTTCCCTTTCATTTACTGTGGTATATTTTTCTTGGGTTTGGGATACTTTTTATGAAAATCCCTTTATATTCCTTGTTAAATCCTTTTATATTCATTTTTTGGTGTAACTATATATTATTCTGAAGTCACGACTATATGAAATTAAATTAAAATTATTAAATCAAAACAGTCTAAAATACAAACAATCAACGTCCTCCCTCTCATCGGGCCGCGGTAAAATTAACAAACGTTGACCGGTCCGTGGCGATAAAAAGGTTGCGGAACACTGCCTTAAGTGGCAAAACAGAAAGCGCTTTTCCTTGCAATTTTCCATTTTTTTCTTTCTATATATGATGTAGGACTACTTCTTTTTTGTTGTTGTTGTAGTTATTATTTATTAATTCATTAAATTTTTAATTATTCCAATAAAACAGTATGGCTAAAAGGAATCACATTCTCAGAAATTAGGGCATTCCATGTGGGAATCGAGCCCACGACCTTTGGATTAGAAGTCCAACGCGATTTTCATTTCGCTACACGGACACAACGAACGATGTTCCTTTCTATATATGCTGTCGGACTATTATTTTTGTTCGTTACTATTTATTCATTAATTAAATTCAACCAATGAATTAATATTTGAAAAAAAAAAAAACTGTATAAACAACAAGTGTCCTCCCCTACAAGTTTTAAAAAAATATATTTGAACTTGAATGTTTGAATAGAAAATATTTTATTAACGATTGTGAAAATTTGAACAAGATATAAAAAAAGGGAGAGTGTGAAGTAATAGTAGGAATTAATAAGATAAATCTATCATTCTTATTACTTTAAAAAAATTGAAAATGTAAAAAATACGCAAAAGATCAGTTAACTGATCGTTTGTTCACGTTGACATTGGCAACGAGCCTCATAATTTTGAGCCACGATCAAATGACAAGGACGATACTTGAGTTAGAACACCACGCTCCAAACTTTTATACTACGAGTAAGAGAGAATTTAGTGCCTCGACAGATTTAACATGCATTAACTCTAAAAGACGCTTTTTTTAGCGGCACTCGGATTCAAACCAATGACTCGGCAGAAACAATTCTGAACACTAGATTGCGACCATGACCTTTCGGTTACTGTGGCAGCATATAATAAATCGGAAATAAAGTAAAATTATAGTTTGTTCGGAGATATTCAAGATTTCTACAGTAACAAATCAAATGAAAACAATAAAGAAAATTTAAATATATTTATTCATCAAGACTATTAATCTCTTTCAACAGTTACCGTAAAATCCGGCGTATAACTCGCACTTTGAACACAAAAAATGAGATCGAAATATAAGAGTGAGCGTTATACGCCGGGTATAAAAACGATAGATTTAAAAATAACAAAAGAGATGAGCATAAATTTTTTTTTTACTTTTACACATCGAAATAGTGTTTATTTAAAAGAAATGATATACCTTATGAACTAAAAGAGTTCTAGTTCTAGAAATATACTATTATTTCAAAAGTCTGGCATAATATCTCGAATTTGTGATTTCGAAACATAAGAACGTTGCATATTAAAATTTCAGATTTCTTCTTAAAAAGAGAGGTGTGCGTTATACGCCGGATTTTTCGGTAATTATTCTTCATCTTTTTTGTTTGTTTGTTTATACTTAAAAATTTCTATTTTGCTTAAGTTTTCTAATTAATTTAAGCGAATATATATTTTTTCAATACCTACGTGACATTATATTTCCTCACTCTCTAGTGACAATCTGTAAATTCTTCCCCTCCCCCCGCAATTTTTTAAAATTATTTGAATCTTAATTAAGTTTGTTTTCATTTATTCTAGACACACAGAAATAA
The DNA here is from genome assembly GCA_019973955.1 of Trichonephila inaurata madagascariensis. NCBI lineage: Eukaryota > Metazoa > Arthropoda > Arachnida > Araneae > Nephilidae > Trichonephila > Trichonephila inaurata. Next base: position 199,717 of record BMAV01015649.1, on the reverse strand, counting down.
AATACAATTTTCTTGAATGAATTTTAGGCATATGAATCTGTTTATTTTATACATAACATAATTTCCAATAATTTATTTTTTGTTTTAATTTAAAGAAAGAAAAATTCTGATTTAAAGATTTTTTTTATATTTAATTATTATTTAAATATTTTATTGATACTTTTGGTTCAACTAATGTTTCTTTTAAGACAGATATTTTTAAAAAAGATACCTCAACAAAAATTTTGAAACGCTGTACACGTTTTTATTGTAAAAGATATCTGAGCTCTTATCTATTTATGCAGAATAACAATTAGCGAATAAGAAAACATTCACAGCAGTAAGCGACACAAAAATAAATTAAGGAGATTTTAAAACATGAATTACGCTTTTTTATCTCCTAAATGTACGTTTAAAGAATGTTCTTGTCTGCTTTTAGATTAATACAGTAAAACAGTCTAAATCAAGTAGTTTTATTTCATTATTACATACAGTAGAAATTGTTTTGTGCGGTAGATAAGAACCGTATAAAAAACCCGCACAATAAATATATTCGAAAATTTCATAAATTCTAACATGTAACAAACAAATTCAGCAAAATATTACAGAAAATTTTTTCTATGCGGTGGACCGTATGAAAAAGTCCCCCGCACTTGGAAAATACTGCAATCATTTACGAAATTTATGAGAAAGTCGCCCATCCGGTATAGTGGTTAGCGACGCTGATTGCTGTGCCGTTGGGCATGGGTTCGAATCCCAGAGAAGACATGGATATTTGTAAATGTATAGTGCCTTCGCGACATGGGAGTACTTTGAATAGCCGTCAAGCCGCAAGTCCTCTCGTGAGGTTGGTGGAAGGGGAAGAGAGGTGAGAGGCACTGACCCCCCAGGTGTTCTCCCTCAAAATTGGGGTGAAACCGAGCTAAATCATTCTGTCACCTGTATGGTGCTCAAAGCTATGGCTAACGACAGGCGCCACATAGCCCTTTACCATGATGAATTTCGTGGGCCTTGATTTGACTTTTGCCGATCAGGTGGCATTAGTAACCACAACATGAGAAAGTACTTGCATGACAAAATAAATAATTAAATTACACATGGAAATATTTTAAAAACATTTAGTTTCGCAATGTATACATGAAAAAGTTTTCAAAATGCACATACATAATTCACTGCTACTCATCGTAATCCAAGCGCTCATCTTCTTGTGATGAATTAGTTCAAAATCGATTTCACCAGTCGAAGGTACAATTTCAATTGATTTATTTTTTTTGGCACCATAAAGTAAGAGATAAGTTTTGGGGACGAAGGACGGTTGGTCAGTTGCTTATAAATGTCACGATAACCAGATATGCGTGATCGAAGCTCTTTTTGAAATTTCATACTCCTTTCGAAATTGGTATCTATTTTAAGAAAATGCTTTCCCAGTTTTTTAGAAAGCTGTATCCCTGCAATATATTTTATTCACTCTCAAAGAATCCGGTTCTTCTTGCCCGTCTACATAATCTATCAAATTATTAATAATGCCACAGTCATTTAAAGTTCCGTCTTCAATGAAGCGCGGGCTGTTGACGCGTTGACAGATAGCAACTGAACGTGCATTGTCAGGAAACTGTTATGACAAATGAAGAGAGCGTCTTGAAGTGTATATATGCACATTACAGTGGAATAACATGCACCCCCGTAATCCCGGGACTCTAGGGGGCCCAAGGCATGACTGATACCGTGTACGTATTTACCTAATTTATAAAATATTAAAAGCAAAACCAGACTTTGCAGGGGGGGAGCTAACATTCTCTGTCTCTCATTCACTGTTGCTAGAAAGCATTACAGTGACACCAAAGCCGTTGAAATTCATATACAGTAGAACGTCGTTTATCCGAATCAACTGGGACCGGACACCGTTCGGATACGCGATTGTTTGTATAACCGAAAACCGAATTGCGATCCATGCAGTATATGAAACCGGAAATGATACGAATATTGAAAAACATCACATGCGGGAAACGTGCTTGAAGAAAAAGCAAAATAGGGGCAAAATGTCACAATTTTACCCTTATTGAGGAAATTAATCACTTATTTTTCGCTGTACCATTGTACACCTTCGTTTTTTCGCTGCAAGGTACCTGATTCTCTTGAGCAGCAGTAGTTGAGTAGGACAACACTCTGTTGTTCGTACCACTCCATGGCTATCTGTAACGCAGAAAACGTGTCAGCATTTGATGGACCCTTACTACTTTCGTTGTTGTTGTTGTCCTCGTCTTCATCCGTTTCATCGTCGACAGGGTCGGATTCTTCTTGCACGGAAGTTACAATCTTGTCATCATTCGGCATTTGAAATCCACAGTCTTCTGCATCGCATGCCATCCAGGTTTCTACATCTTCTTCATCGCATTCTTGAGATCCTGGGATCGATTGGACAAAGTCGGTAATCTCCTCCCAGTGGTCGTCATTGAAGTCTTTTTCGCCTTCTAAATCTGGCAACCGCTTATTCCAAATCACACAACTGAAATTCCCCAAATATCCCCGACCTTCGGTTTTCCCGTCACTTTTGACTTCACGCGAAACTACTGTTGAGCATTGCACTGTTAGAAAACGTATTCATAAGAGTGCATGTAAATGACAAAAAAAAAAAAAAAAAAAAACCTGGTCCGGATATTTGACGCTTCGGATAATGAAAATTTGGATAAACGATGTTCTACTGTACCGCATAAAAAAGATCGCGCAGAAAAAAATTGCGCAAAAATAAAATCGCATAATAAAGGACCGCACAAAAACAAGTTCTACTGTATTCTGTCAATGGACTGCATAAACATTAAATCCTTCGCACTGGAGTTTAAATAAACATATCTAAAAATAATAAGCATTTTTAATAACATTTAAAACCATACACTCAACAAAGCACAGCTGGATAGCGGTTTTGACATGTTCAGCAAACACAAAGACGAAGACCATTAAAGGCGCAAACGTAACATCCTCTTATTTTGTCAGTCGACTATCACTCTGTCGGCATCGAAATAGAGAAAGCAGATTACATACCGGACCGCTTATATTACAATGATTGCTACGGAAATTACATCTAATAGAGGCGATTTTACAGCGGATGTATCGGTAGCTAAGTTTGAATTGTGGCGGCTGAATATTCTAATCTACAGGGAAAAAAATTCTTTTCTTTATGCAATACAATATAGAAAAGTACTTCTATTCCGGCTCAAACAAATCCTTCTCTCAGACAGATAGAACTAAATTATACGTGAAGAATATTTTTTTTATTGAACGCATTTGTGTGTGTTTCAAAGAGACGATCATAACTTCGTTTTTAATCTAAACTTGAAAGCAGGCATTAAGGTTGCAGTACGGTAACAATAGAGACCATTATCATTATGCATTCCAATGAAATTTTGTTCAGTATCAAACAATACCACAAAGAGGTTACATCGAGAAATAAATTATATATTTATTATATATGTCCACCACACGGGACTAATAAAGATGACTCTTGTTTTTAAAACTTAACTCTAATTTTGCGTATAAAAGATTTAGACAAATGCCAGCAGCTTCGGGCGGCGAGGTCCTCTCCTAGTGAGGGAAAGTACAGGAACTGACCATTCCAGTGATTGTATCACACAAACAGCTTGAAGTAAATAACATGTTGCCATCGCGCAAAAGATAAATATAGTGGATGGCGTTGGTAAAAGACATGGGAATAAAACTAAATATTTTATACAAAATACATATAAAATAGAAATTGTAAATAATAGGAATTGAACAGAAATTCAGTACAGCATATAAATGAACATACACAGCACATTAATAATAAAAATACAGTTTGAATAGAAAAATACAATTCCATCCAAACAATATAAAACAGAAAGCATTTTGTTAATATTAAAGCAAAAACATGTTTATCGCGAAGTATTCTGAAATTAAATCCACCATAGAAATACATGTAATTATTTTTCTACAACCAAGTATTGCCAGTAGCCCAATCTTACGAAAAACCAATTTACTTAATGTTTTCAATATAATTTATAAAAATTCTTTCAATATTGCGATGTTTTAAAAACATTTAAATATACTCCAAACAGGATTTTTTTTTTTTTTTTTTTTGTTTAAATCATGCCGGGCTTAGTATTCATATGCTGTATGCGTAACGAGCAGTTTTTTAAAAATTGGAGAACTCCCAAAGAATTAAAATTAGAATGACATCGAGATTATACGTTTAATCAAAATGTTTTAGAACATATTTTCACAGTATTGGAGAAACAAAAATGTTAATTGTTCTTGGAATTAATAAAATATTTACAAAAAGTGCTATGCAAGCTTGTTGCTATATCCCCATCTGATTAGCTAATATTAGACTAAAACCATTCGAGCTTAGTGAAAAAAAAAAAAAAAAAAGACAGCCCACAGCTCTACCTTTCCTTACAAAAAATTTAAACTTGAAAAAATGGGAAAGAAAATTACTTCATTCACTCCATTAAGTTAAGAAAATACTATGTTTCTCAACTGCTACCTGAACTTTTAGATAGAAAAAAAGTGTGGTTAAAGTTAAAGATCATATTATCAATATTTTTTTATCATATACTTATTCCATAGCTTTCGAAGTATGCCAAGTTCTCTCTACGAATTAAACATATCAATACTTTACAACAATATGTAATTAATTTAATATTCGTGCTATCAGAAATTGGGTGAGTGGTGCTGGGGGGGAAGCAATGTAAAGATTTTATATCATGCTTCAAAAGTTTGGAGGATAGCTTTTCAAATGCGCTAAAATTATGTTTGAAAAATTTAAGTAAAAATCTATTCAATGATTTGTAGGTTAAATCAAGATTGATGGATTGTTTATTAATGTCACACTCTTAGAAGCAACACACGGGTCATTCGCAACGGACCTCGTAATTTTGCCCATGGTCCATGTCCTGATCTGGCGTGAGTGGGACAATATTAACATCGCACTATTCAGCTACTCGAGGGCTTTTGGAGACGGACCTCGTAATTTTGTACCATGGTCAAAGGATGAGGACGACACCTAAGATGGCACCTTCCTCTCCTAACTTTCACATCAAACCAAACGAAGGGCGTTTGAGCCTTCTCTGCAAGACGGATCTTTAGCAGTACAGGCTTGAACTCATGACAAGACAGCCCACGATTCCGTAACCTTGACCGCAAGCTACAGCGACCACGATACCCGAGGAGGCAACTATCTCTTCTAACTTCTATATCACGAATACGTGAGGACTTTTAATCACGACAGATTTAACATGAATCAGCCTCTCAACACTGAAGGTCTTCAGTGGCATCAAGACTCGAGCCCTTGACTTAAAAACACGCCCCACGATTTCGTGATCTACCACAGTTGATTCGGGACGTAAGAATTAAGAGTATAGAATAATATGCAATTCTAAAATTAAATAAATGTTTGGCATTTATTCAGTCCAATATTCAGAGGCGTAACTTACACCCTGCAACTCTTGTAACACAAGCGGGCCCATGATTATAGAGGACGCAAAGCCTGACTGACGTCAAATACGTATCTAACCAATTTTTAAAATATTAAAGGCAAAACCTTACTTTGTAGGGAGACCCTAATATTTTCCGCTACGCCACTGAATACATTTGCTACTTTAATTTAAGCGCTGCTTGTATATCTCAGTTGTACCAAACTTTATTGAATTTCCAAAACAACAAGATAAAGAACAATACATCACAAAAATTTTAACTTAATTTCTTCAGATTAACTAATTGAAATCATCCATATTTCTATAAGAATGTTTCACATACCGAATATTACAAAAATTTAATTTTTAAAAGGATAATATACGCATAATATCGGGGAAAAAAAATAGGACTTTCATTATATTAGAGCTAAAGAGAAAGTGAGAGGATTTTTAGAGATCGTGAAATTTACAACGTAATTAACTATCAAAAACTGGTTTTAATCAAGTTTAACCAATTATTAGTGTGATAATTTGGAGGAAAAGGTTATATAAAATTTTTGCCTATAGTTCCCTTTTCTAATTGACATGCAACTAATTTTTCATTGATGTCCCAATAATCGCACAAACGTTAATAAAACTTGTAATTTTGATAATTATAGATAATTTTAAATAACAAACCCATCAAAATTAGACAACACGAAAGATTTTATGCGAGTCCATAATTAAAAACGCACAAGATTTCCGTTTCATTAAAAAACACAGATATTTTTCATTGACAAGATAAGGAAATAATTATTCTTATATGAATAAATTATTGTAATCGATTTTATAATTAATGAATACTTAATTAATTACCCTATATTTAATAGCATTAAAATAAATATTAAAAACATAACGCCATAATAGCGTTGTATTAGAAATTACCGTTCTTGTGATAGTACGAGAGAATTTAATATCCAAACCTAACTACGAAAATTGCAAGCTTAAAAGCTTATAAAAGAAATATATTTCTGATTATTTGTGAAAATGCTTAGATCTTACATAAGATTTGATTTGTATTATTAATATTATTCTGTGTTGTGACTAATGCCACCTGCCTGACGAAGTCAGATCGAGGCCCGCGAAATTCATCGCGGCTAAGGGCTAGAATTTTTACGCCTTCGTTTGCCTTAGCTTTGAGCCCCATGTAGGTGACAGTACGATTTTGCTCGGTTCCACCCCGATTTAGAGGGAGAAAACCCTGGAAGTGTCCAGGGTCCTCTCACCTCTCTTCCCCTTCCACCAACCACACGAGAGGACTTGCGGCTTGACGGCTATTTACAGTACCCCCACATGCCGCAAAGGCACTATACATTTACAAATATCCATGTCTTTTCCGGGATTCGAACCCAGACCCTACGGCACCGCAGTCAGCGTTGCTAACCACTATACCGGTTGGGCGATTATTATTGTAATTATGTAATGTTTATTTGATCCGAAAAACATGAACTATTTCACTCTTATTACATAGCATTTGAAATAATATCAAATTCAAACGAAACATCTACATACAATATGTAATAAATAGACGTAACCTAATTATGTAAGAATAAAACTACAGGTGTGAAAACACTTCATGTTTTTATTTAAGGAAAACAACTATCAGTCAACCGAAAAAATCAAAGATATCAATGAATTCATTAAAAGCATCTTGATAATTAATATCATCGAGATAAAAAATAATAATATCGACTATAAAATAATTACTTCACTAAAAGAAGGTCATTCGTTTACACAAATTAGTTCCTCAAAATAAATTCTGAAATCTACTCCAAGTCCGGAGAAGCTATTCCGAAGAGGAGGGGGGGGGGGATAAAAAAAAGTAATATTGTATTGCATTTAGTTCATAATAGCAGATTTAGATTTCTCATTTTCTTAAAAGTAACCTGAATTCTATGTCTTTTCCTAGGAAAATACTGAATACGGAAGCTTTCTTTTATGTAAATAAAAGTGTGCTTTTTTTCAATCTCAAATGTTACCTGCTTTTCTGCAGAGACCAATGAACTTAGTCATATTTATTTAAGAATTTCTCATTATTCTGTAATCAAAGTCATATTTATTTGAGAAGCTTTCATTATTTTGTAATCAAAAAACCAATTTTATTTCTCTAAATTTTAAAAGAAATGAAAGATAAGGAACGCACTTTATATTTTTAACATTCTGAAATTCAAAGTCAAAACGTATATGCTGAAAATAAGCACAGAAATCACCTTTAGAGAAGACAAAACAGATTAAGTGTATTCTTGAAAAAGAGACGAACTACTTAGTTAAAACCAGACTACGCCTACTTGAAAAGGAATGTCACACTACCCTTAGCCCCTCACCCCCCCCCCCCCCGCCGCCGCCCCCCCACCCCCCCCCCCCCCCCCCCCCCCCTCAACCGCATAAAGATCAATTAAATCTCTTACTATCAATTTTTTTTTAAGAAGATGGAAAAATATTATATTTATAAAGAAAAATCATCATCATAATCATTACAACGCAAAAAAGAAGCAAGCTTTTTTTTCTTTTTTCGAATAAAAATAATTCAAGCGAACTGAATAAGGGCGAGGACAGTAGCTATGAAAATGCAATTGCAAAAACTAACGGAATGAATATTTATATAATAATTTAATGCTAAGAATAACAGAATGAAGACTATGACTGAAATTTAATTTAGTATGAATAATATAGAATAATATATTAATTCACAGATCTTGAAACGATAATTATATACTGGAAAAAATATAGCGTGCAATAAAAGATGGATAATAAAAAAATACGGTCTATGACTCAATTTAATAAAATAACTAATGTAGGGTATTTGCAGGAAAGGAAATATTTGCTTGTTTGTTTCAAATTGGTAGCATTTTGACAGCCAAGCCATTTTCAGACACGGCAAATCCCCAAGAGTGGGAGCCAACTCATTGGTGGCGCGGCTCCCGCTACCAAATTTTGACGTTTGATTATTCAATTCAAGCTCTCACTAGATGCTAAATATTGCAGTTATTTAATTTTGTCCAGAGTACCAGAGCCAAATTGATACTCAAGGGATCTTTTGCTTGCCACATAATCATATGACATACGTGCCTACGATTTTCGCATCCAGAAAACCTATTAAGGTATCCGACTACTCTAAAATCATTAATTTTTTTAAAAAATTGACATTTTTTTTAAATTTTATTTTATAGGCCATTTTATTGGCTTTATAAAAAAACCGAGTTTTTTTTATTTTCCATTCACTAGAACAACACCTACAAGTGTTTTAGTAAAAGCAGATGCCATAACTTTACATAAGATGTCAAACTTTAAAATGCTTTTTACTCGAAATTTGGGTTTTTTTTTTCGAAAAGCTTAAACGGGGGCAGTGATTGCTCAAAAAGTTTTAAAAATAATTTGCTGAAAATTTGTGTGTATGTTCTGTATAACAATAGATGTGTTTTAAGCTTCAAATTTATCAATTTACAGTTCTTTAAGTGAATATAATGATTGTTGTCATATGATAACTAAGATAAAGTGCTCTAATTTTTGTAAAAAATAAAATATCTCTTATCCTGAAGGTCATTTCAAAAAGGTTCAGCAAAGTAACACATGAAAATTGAAAAACTGAGATTTTTTTTCATTTACTATTTGTATAGAACGGACCCCGTTTTGTGACGTCTCTCGCGTCTTTCTGTTAACATAACTTCTATGTTCTTTGACGGCCACGATTAATGGCAAAACTTTTCCAACCCAATACCAAGAAGATAAACAAAGATATTATGCAAATGAGATTTACTATAAAAGGATAGAAGCTTTGATGATAGGATATAGCGTGGCAAACCTAGATATATCGTGGCAAGCTTAGATTTAGCGCGGCAGGCTCAGAGATAGTAGTGTGGAATCATTCTGATCGATAGCGTGACAAAGCTTAGTGTGAAATCTTACAGAGCAAGAGTTAGCGGTCTGATAGCTTTAGAAGGAATAGAAATCCTATATAAAGAAGTTGGAATCTTCATATATAAAGCGAAAGATATATATCTCTTTAGGTAAAGGAACCAGAACTGAAAAAGGTAATATTGGATATAAGTAATTAGATGAATAAGATTATTAATGATAATTGAGATAAAGAATCTAGTTGCGTGATCTGACTTGAATACGTGATTTAATTTGGGCTTGACTCTCACTTTAATTAAAATTGTCAAATTAGAATTTAAGTAATATAAATTAATCTTAATAAAAGTTGTATTAAGAATTATTATGTCTCATCATTTTGATAATCCCACACCTCTAGTTTACGCGGAACCGGCACGACATGGTCATCACAGGATGGCTATGTCGCAATGGCGCCCGAACATCTATAATTCTGGGTTAGGTAATGTAGGTGGAAATACGGTTCTACCTGAAATGTACTTTTCAGGGTCGGAGAACGTTGCAGAGTTTATCGAGTGTATCGATAATAACATACAGTTACTTGAAATCCCAAGTAATCTGTCATGTGCTTACTTAAAAAGTCATCTCAGGGGAAGGGCTCAAGATTGGTATTCGATATTTGGTTCGTTGTTAGTGCAAAATACAGCCACGGATTTTGCGCAGCTCAAAGCTGAATTAGC
>BMAV01015649.1:140535-159780 GCA_019973955.1 Trichonephila inaurata madagascariensis | reverse complement strand
AAAAAATTTTGAAATTAAGAAACTCTTTTTGACCTGGAAGCCCGAATGAACTTTTATGAACAAATTCATTTGTGATGTATTTATTAAAAGAGGACACTTTTTCAAAATTTATAAAAAAGGAAAGGGAGGGGTGGGGGGATACACGCATACTTTGGTTTTTAGAAATAGATTTCAAAACTTTCATAGTGATTCCTAACCGGTCGAAAGGAAGAAACGGGGAATGGATGGACATGGAGAAGATAAAGGTCATTAGGTATCAAAAAGATGTGTTAGCAGGGCATATGAAATCCAAAGGGGAGGGAATTAAAGATTTTCAAAAATCTCGGGATTGTACACTACCGAAACCTCTAGTCTCTAGGAGGTGTTGACATAATACACTAATTCAAAGGCAAGGAAAGGTAAGAAAAATATAACCATAACCCTTAACGAATTTTGTAATTTTTAAATTCGATATATCTAGCTCTCTTATCAGGGAAAAAAAAAAAAAATCCATGCACTTACACGTGCTGAATGTAATTCCCCCCATGCACTGAAATTTTTTTTAACCATACATTTTTTTAAAAATAAACTACACGTACGATATAAAAAAAAAAGGATTCATTTATACCTTTCAATAAAGAAAAAGTTTTAAACATATGTTTGAAATTTCTTAGACCTTTCTTTCTAGGTCTAGTTATCCATCAAAGATATATAAAGAAAGAGGATTTATAAAGGGAATGAAAAATTATTAAAAGAGCTCTCAGTTTTAAAAAGAGATTTAGAGATAGAGTTAAACAAGTTACACATCAATTCCACAAAAATCCGAGAAATAAATAGCACAACACTGCATTCCCACACATTTTTTAAAAGTTATATGATTTAAAATTTTAAACTAACATCAGCACCCCTTCCCCTAGATCAGGGGTGGGCAGACTTTTCCAGAGCACGCGGGCTACTTCTAATTTTTTCAAGGTATTGCAGCCCACCTAGTGGCGTAGGTATAGTGAGCTAAAAGAAAGTATACAATGCACTTGGGCCTCCATTTTACGAGTCTACGAATTTCTCTATTTAGCAAACTTTTTTTATGGAACTAAGCACATTTTACGATTTTCTTCGTAAAATAACCTCCAAATAACGAAGTGTATTTTCTATTCAAAGAAATTTTCTTTTGCGATTCGATTTTTTTTCTTGCGTACTATTTAAAATATTTACTCGAATCTTAGCCGCACTTTTTCCTCAATGTTAATGCTGCTGAAAAATCGGTGGGGCTTAGAATCGAAGGTAAAAAATTTGTTGGATGCTGTATTTAGAGCAATTACAGCTTCATTCATGTATTTAAAAGTTTATAATCCTGATAAAATAGCCAATTATTCACAACTTATTAGTTCTCCTTTTTAAATTTATCTTCATTTCATAAAATTGAATATCGATAAACCATTTTAGATTATTTTTCAATTTTCGCAAAATCTTGTTGAGAATTTGGGGCGCGGCTTAGATTCGAATAAATACGTTATTTCTAGACCTTCGTTTGATGGAATGATTATTAGGTCTTAGTGAAGGCGGTCACCTCAAAAAGACTTGGCGGTCCACTGGTAGATCGCGATCGACTTAATACCTACCCCGGCCCTAGATCAACAGAGTTTTATTTTTTACCGTAGAGATTTCACGTCTACGCCAGGGGTGTCAAACTCGTAGCCTGCAACGAACCTTTTTGCAGCCCGGGCAATATATCGGCACACAATAATATACAATCATTGGAAAAAGAAACTGAAAAGTGAAGATTTAACGCATTTCGTGACGTGCAACATTAACAAATCAAGTTTAGTTAATACTGCATCGTATCAAAAATATGCAGAAAACAATTTCAAATCTTAGAACTAAATTTGAAACAAGATATACATATTTTAATTCTTTGGGGAAGACAAATTTTGTTTGTTTTCTTCGATTTTCTCAATAAATATAGACTCAATACCCAGCCATATGCAAATGGAGGTGATCGAGATTCAGTGCGGCTCAAATTTGAAGACAAATTTCATTGAAGTGGGCAGTGTCGATTTATGCTCATTTCAGGCCCTGGGCGCAGATCTATAAACCCCCTTGGCATTGTCGGATCAAAATTTATAACCAGAAAATCTGGTTAAGTCCAGCCCATCCGGCCCCTGGGCTCCCCAGTAGATAATCCTGCATTAGAAGTGGGTGTGCAAGAATATTACAAATATTTACCAGCCGCTTTTGAAAAGACTCGAAATTTCGCATATGAAATTACTTCAACGCTAGGAAGCATTTAACGGTGTGCGAGCAGTTATTTTAAGTTATAAAAGGAAATAAGTCTCAGTTAGAAATACTATTAATGATGCTCACCTTGGGTCAGTTTTGAAAGTAATCACTGCGAATGAAATTTCTCCCGAAATAGGAAAAATAGTAGCAGAGAAGAGACGTCAAGTGTCAGGACGCAAACATTAAAATTGTGTTGCTCTTTAAAATAAAGTATATTATAATGCATTATTTGAAATAAACTACGCTACAATAAATATTGATTTTTTTTTTTTTTTTTTTTGCGGCTCACCTAAAGTTAAACCTTCTTTATTTGGCCCAAGTTCAGCCCTTGGTCTACGTGTTTTTTCGAATTCAATCCTTCCCCGCCAAAAGATAGGTCTGTATAAGCCCCACTGACTGATCTGTACATTATAAGAGATGAAGATCACTTCAAATTTTTATCACATTAAGGAGATTTTTTTTATTTGGGAAGTTTCCAAAAAAAAAATAAGAGAAAGAATAACACACAACCCTTAAAAACGGAGTTTAATCGTTTCCCTCTAATGGGGCTGCGCATTGGTATTTTAACCTTTGCATACTTAGTACATTCCCCAGGAGCTCGTATCATCTTTTAGTGCAGCACCATATACGCGATATGAATTACCGCAAGTAATTTCGACGCCCAATTTCCTCCCCAGAGGGAGGCACCTGAGCTCTGACAATGCAAATCTGTATTAGGAATTAATTTTGCCGAGAGCACCCAAGCCAAAACAAACACTCTAGGGAACTTTTCCATGCCGTACAATCGTACGACATGGACTCTGTCGATTTTCTGCATCATGAAAATCCACCAACTTGGGCCGGAGTCGAACTCGCAACCTTGGGTGCAGAAGGCCAGCAACAAACCAAACACACGACCCAGCCGGCTTAATCATAAGCGATAAAAAAAAAAACCCGTTAAATTAAAGAACGAATAGAGAAGATCTTAATTACTTTAAGTAGTTAAATAAAAACCAACCTTAAATCCTCCGTTAAAAAAAAACTTTTTCTGAGACTTGGGTCAGATTCAACTGATAATCATTTTTTAACTGCTTAGTTGGTAGAAAAAAAATAATGAGAATAATAGTTAAACAGATGCTAATTCCTCAACTCATTAGTTCATAAATTTTAGCAGTCGTTTATTAGTTTCTTCCAATATTTAGTGAAAAGCATTAATTGAACATAATTCCTTACAAATTAAATTTGAATGCAATTAGTTTTTTCACATGAAGTGCTTACTTAAAAAAAATAGTGAAAAATCTTCCAATATTCTGTATAGCCAAATCAACTCAATAACTTAGCAAAATTTTATTTCCTACTCTATATGCCAATTTTCAATTGAAATCTGCTGATTAGTACTTAAGCATCCTATCGTAGTATTTAATAAGTAAATATGTATATTATATGCACCCCAAATCTACATTGATAAATTAAAAAATAAAAAGGAAAGTAATTGTTAACAAATATTTTAGAGAATTTTCTTGTTTTTTAAATCTAAAAGTAATTATTTTATAATTCTGTCCCCTTATTAATGAATTTTAATATGAAAAAGTTAGTTAATACAGATAATAAAAAATATCAACTACATATGTAATTTAAGTAAAAAAGAAAAGTAAAACGATTCTGATTTTCAGTCTGCTGCAATATAAAAATGAACAAATATTTTACACTCATATATCCTCAGCTTAAAAAAATTTTGATCTTTAAACAAGAATAATTTAAAAATTCATCAAATAAATATTTTACCTGGGTCTGGTAATTCTATAATTTTTAGTTAACTGCAACTTCTTTCACAATTGGAACATAAGGAAATGAAAAGGAATTTAATTTTAAGAACTTGATCATAAATAATAAATAAATGAACTCGCTAAAAGTCAAGCATTAGGTATTTTTTTAAAAAAAAAGATCTTCGCAACTGTTCAGCAATTATATAACTATTAGAAAAATAATGGAGAATAGAAAACTAAGCTACACAAAAATAAAATATTTAAAATATGTTCTGTACATATACTGACATGCTTATGCTGGAGGTAATTTTCAATGCATGTTAAGAAATAAAACTGAAGTAGAATATATTTTTTTCCAGGTTAAAAAATGAGCTTGTTTTAATATTGCATTCTGACTTAGAGAAAAGTATATGGATAATATTTTACTCATTTCCATTTAAATCCATCTCTATCATAAAATATATAGCATATTTTATCTATTATATACTTGTAATGGGAAATTGATATTTATCTATTACAGAAAAAAAAATGGCATGCTTATAAAATATTTTTAAAATGCAATTTAATAAATCAGTAAGTACCTGTTGTAACCACACAATAACTTATTTTAAAATTGGGATATTTATCTTTCTGAAAACACACATACTCTGAATATATATATACAGTTAGAAATATTCTTGTAATTACTAGACAAACATGCAAAGACAGAATATCCTAATTTAGTCTTTCAAAAATTTATATATATATATATATATTACAGTGATCTTATACACTTTACTACAATACACTTTAATGATAATGAGCAGTATATTAATGATATAAGATAATATATTAATGAATACATGAATGAAATTAATAGCAAAAATGCCTTAAACTTTTAAATATGTGTATAACTAATGCTTACCATAAAATCTGGTGTAAAATACATACTTTTAACAAAAAAAGTAAGATCGAAATTTAGGGGTGCCTGTTATATGCTGCGTATAAAAATGAAAGCTTTAAAAGTAAAAAAAAAAAAAGATGAGCATAGAAAAAAATTAAAATTCTACATAGATCAAAATACTGTTCATTTAAAAGAAATGACAGTCCTTATGAACTTAAAGGGTTGTAGTTCTAGAAGTGTACTATTTTTTCTAAAGCTATGAATAATACCTCAAAAAAATGACTTTAAAACATAAGAGCATTACACTCGAAAATTTCAGATATCTTCGTAAAAGAGGGGGTGTGCGTTATAAGGCTAATATACCTACAAATTAAAAATAGTACCTTGAAAGCATGAACCACATTATATGCCGGATTTTACAGTGGTCCAATTATCAAATAATAATTGGGACTGATATCAGGAGTTAATTTTTATTATTTTATTATTAATAGAGAATGTTATTTTTTCATTTTAAAATGTTTAATCTTTCAAAACAAGATTAATGCTACAGGAATGCTAACCCATTATAAAGTTTTTTGACATAGTGATAGTGCCAATATTTTTGGTAGAATATTAATTATACTTCTGTTGGTGTAGCATTTTCGGTATTAACGTATTGAACCATTCACCGATTTCACCAAATGAAAAGACATCACCAACCAAAGACATGCCCCTACCGCCAAATACCCTCCGAGTACACACGGAGTACATGCTCATTAAATCAGTGGGTTCGAAAGTCTTGTGGGATGAATTATGAGTGCAGGGAACTGGAGAAAATTTCCGTCCACTTCAGTTTCATGCCTAAATTGTGGAGGTGGAGATAGATGGTGGTGCCATCTATCGTCCCTTCGGGAATTTCACTGAGCTAAATCCTACTGTCACCTGGATGGTGCTCAAGTCTAAGGCCAATCTAGCCCATTGCCACGATGAATTTCGTGGGCTTTGATCTGACAATGTTGGACAGGTGGCATGAGCAACAATAACAACACATCACCAATTAAAAAAATGTCACTATATGCTGTTATTACATTATTCGGACATAGGCTGGAAGGATTTCTACTACTGGCTGTATATTGTGACATTTGCTGACATCTTTTAATTTGACAAAATTGATTGATGGCATAAAACTTAAGAGCATTGTCATATTTCTAATTTTGCTGTTTGTAAATAAGATATCTGTTTTTCTTTTTCAAGGTAACTCAATTATTATCCAGAAACAAGACATTTTGATTTATTAATGTCTTGATCATCTTATCTACCAAATTAATTATTATTAAATTGTTCCAAAAATATTGTGGAGCTCAAAGGAAAAAAAAGCAGTTAAATATGAAAATGATGGTCATTATAATCCAAACTTCTTTCTTCTAATGTCCACATCATGCCAATGGGAAGACTGTGAGCCTTAACATATTTAACATGCACAAATCCTGTACATGAAGGGTCTTCAGTGCCACAAGGCTTCAAATGCTGGTCATTTCACAACCATGACCATTCAACTACTGCAGCCACTTTATTCAACAAGAAAACTTAAGACGCATTTTATAACACTAAGAATAAGCATTGTTTGCCATCAAGATAGAAATTATGAATCTTAAATAATTGACATTTTTCAGCATTCCTCAGATTTTAAGGCAAGGAATTACATCATTTATATTTTACATGATAAAGACAACTGGTAGAGTTTATTTTATATGTAAATCTCACCTGGTTTAAAAATAAATTATTCACAAAAATATAACATACCTCTTGAACAATTTTGTCAAGGACTTCATCCTCAGCAGAATACAGTCTCTGTATTCCTCTACGACGAACTCTTGGTGAAGACATTTTGAATCAATGCTATTTAGAAAATCTGATTAAAAAAAGCTTTAATCAAAAATATGATTTTTCTAATACCTATCAATGCAGTTATATTTTATCCTAAATTTATGGATCTAAATATCTGATTTAATTATAAAATTTATACCCAGAAAGAATCTAAAAGTAAATATGTGGCATGTCCAGAAACTAAATACCATTTTGGAAAAACTCACATAAAAAATCTTTTTCAAAACAAAATTTATTTTTATAGGAAACAGCATGTTGGAAACTATTTTTCTGTATAGTTACCACTATCATTCAAGCATTTTTCATAACAGGAAACTTACTTGCTTATAACCCTCTTTAAAGAAAGATGCTGCCAGTGAACAGCTTATTAAATTTGAGGAAATTCCTTACAAAGCAATCTTATTGTGAACCATCAGTTTTCACAAATTTTCTCATTCACTTTTTCAAACAAACCATCATGGACAACAGAAAGCCACTCACTTCTTGCTTTGTCATGAACACTGGTTTGCCCATCACTGAATTGTCAAACTCCCCTTCTCACTACTTCATCACACATTACACTTTCACTATAAATCTCTTTAAGGTGTCGATGAATTTCAACTGACTTAACCCTCCAAGCATTCTGGACGTAAAATCCTGCCATTCCAGAGATGCTTTTTCTGCCTTCAAGCAAGATTCCCAAAAGCGGCCGAGCCACATTCTTAAAAATACGGCTCAACCGCTTTTGAGAACCCCACCTGAAAGCAAAAAATATGTGCGGTGCATTTTCGAAGCATCTCCAGAATGGCAAGACTTTACGTGCAGACCACTTCGAGGGTTAAATTTTCTTTTGTACAAAAACAGATAACAGAATGTACTTCACAGTTGGTGAGACCATCAATCATCTTAAACATTTTGAACATGTGTAAAAACAACACAATCTTACTGTAATGGCATCACTGTACTGACAATCAATGAAAGACATTTGTGGGTAAGTGTTGAAATGTAAAACTACCACTGCGGTTGTGGTAGAACAGAACGGTTAAAGTGTAGTATGGGGGGCCACTTGGCGCAGTCCTTTTTTTTTTTTGGTGACTACAATTGGTCGCCAAGGTATTTTTTTCGGAATTATTTATTATTTATTTTAGAATGAATTCGATATCTCACCATGACATTTAGAAAAAAATCGCCAAATCCGAAAAAAAATTTGCTAAATTCAAAGTGGCCCCCTTATACTACACTTAAACTGAACAGAACAGTACTTAGTTTCAGGACAAACCTTGTATTTAATCATAAAAAATATAACAGATATTTTATACTTAAGAACATACAGTACATATTTAAAATCATAATATAAAAATTCAAATACTTTACTTAAAAATTTCAATGTAATATCACAAATAAAATTATGATTTAAAATAATAAATCTTAGTACAATAAATTTTTTTGAAAAAATTGAGAGACAAGGATGAAACTTATAAAATTTTAAGAATTAAAAATTTCTTTCATCCTCAAACTTTTAAAAAAATTTTGCCACTTTTATACATACTTAATATAGTACAAAATGTTTTTTAAGGCACTTATATAAAAAAGTTAATAAAAATAAGTATACACAATTCATATTATCTATTTGCAAATAAACAATTACAAATTCAAATATACATAGGTTATTACAGTAAATTAAAGTATATGCCAAAAACAGAAGGATTCTAAAATATATTTCAATATAATGTTCTCAAAATATACAATTAATACTCTCTTTCTCTCTGACAATACCTTGCACTTAGATGATTAAGGCATATTAATTTTGTTAATAAGTTTTTACATATTTTAATTGTGAAGCTTAAATATTTAAAAAAACAAATAATTATATTAAGTCAATTAGATTTTTCAAAATATGGTGTGTGTACTAAAAAATTGTTAATTGTTATGTATATACAAGTATGTATGTTATGTATATACATTTTTCAAAAATGACATAAATAGTAAATCTTTTATTTAAATCTTGCAAATATATTTTAAATATAAATAAGTTTTACAATCACAAATGCATAAGACTTGTAATTTACATTTCAATATTTTTTTTTAATGATTGTGTTAGCATAGTCATAGAAAGAAAAAAAAATCATTACTTGAAAAAATTTTAATGCACGTGCTTGTATATTTTGAATGAGAATATAAAAGTAATATTCAATAATGATTCAGAAACATTTAATCGTTACAGGAAATTTAGAACAGGTATACGTCTAAATTTAATTTAAAACTTTAGAAGTATACCTGTTACTAAATTTAATTCTATAAGTGAATCGATAATAGAACAGTACATATTTCATATTAAGAATTACTTTTATTAACTTCTGAATGATTGAAATCAAGCTGTTTTGAAGATTATGTAAAACAAAATGAAAATTCTAATTTTCAAGTAACTTTCAAACATTATTTATGACATTTAAAAATAAAATGTTTATAAACTTTACTAATATTCTATCTTAAATCGCACAAATAGAACCTAATTATTATAAATAAATGCAAATTTTTTGAATCATAAAAAATGAGAGAAAAGGAACACTTAAAATGCATCATTCTTTTTAAATGATGAAATTTTTTTCTATCATTTATATAAAAAATAAAGAATTTACGATAATAAAATTTAGAAAATCAAATAACGGTTATTTTAAAATGTGTGTCACAACAAAAATTACAATATTCTCATCATAAATCTGAAAAGATGGAAAGCTCATATTTTGATAACATTTCAAGAATTCTCTCGGGTCATATTTCGTAATTTGTTTACAATTTCAGTATTGCACATGTTTTCATAAAAATCAAAATCCAATAATATTTAGTCAAAGTCCAAATGAGAAAAAATAAAGGGTATACGTACATATGTAAAATAACTCTTCGAAAACTATCCAGTACGTTATAATAAGCCATTTATTTTATTGAAAAAAAAAAACTCTGAAGTTTTTCATATTGGTATACGAATATCCTTCGGCCCACGTGCTTTAATTAATTTGATTCTTCCAGATGTCTATTTTTTTCCTAAATATTGTCTTTCTGTTGTTTTCATTACAGAAAAAAACAAACATTGATTGCTTCATTCAGTAAGAGAAATTCAGTTGATACCGCAATTTACTTTTCCTAACTTCCATTACTATCAAGGCATATTTAATATCAGAGAGAGACAGCATAAAAAAATAATTCTTTAGTTTTGTTTTTTAGGAGGCGGTGTCTGAGTGCCTGGACGATTTTATAAAAATCGTGTTCCCATTACTGAGTTATAAAATATCTAATAAATTAATTTAAAATAATGTTTACCATTCAGATATATATTTATAAGAATATTTTAAAACATTTTATCTAATGAGTTTAAAGTAAAAACTGATTAATTATTTTTTTTTTACTTGCTAGAGGGCGCATTGTGAACATCTTGAATACAGTCACATCACCTATTTCCAACTCAACTAATTTCAGTTTGTGTTTACATTAGTTTCTCAATGGTGATGTGAAATTAAACAGGTTTCATGCGTTTTTTAAATTAAATCAAATAAAGGAAACAAATTCAATTACTTAACATATGTGTGTATCATCGTTCATTTAACAAATACTAACATTTTCTAAGTAGGTTGTGAAATTGACGTGTCTCGGACATGCGCAAGTAAAAGATTAAATTGTAAATGTGTGGGCATGACATGATGTGTGGCTAAATGTTTTGATATCAAATTGAAAAATGTTTGAAAGGCCAGTAAATGAAAGACGTTTTTAAATATATTTATATCTTTTTTCTGTTTAAATTTCTTACATTGATCAAACTTATCAATCATGTTCAAGCGTCTACGAGAGCGCATTGCTGAAGAAGCTATAAAATTTCCTGTTGGGCAGGTAAAGATAATGTGTTTTTAGATAGTTGTAAAGTTTATTGTAAAAAAAAAATGAATTTATATAAATTTCGATTATGGATCACATTTATTACACTTTTTTTTATGGAAATCTATATTATCCATCTATAAATGAAGAGGCATTTTTCTGTAATTCAGTTCATAACTTAAGTAATTGTATATAAATTATATTTTGTATGTATGATGTATTACCAAAAGTAATTTTTTGTTTACTTATATAATATTAAATATAAAAATATTGGATATATTTCAAAATTATTTATTATCTTATCTGACAGCTGATAATGAAAAAATATTTAATATGAGGTAACTACCAAAAACTAAAAGTTTAGAAGCAAAATTTATCTTTTGGAATCTTCCTTTTTTTGTACATCTGGGGTCTATTTTTTTAAAAAATTTTTTTTATTTCCAATGTCTAATTCTTTTCCCTTTGAAAAGATAAAAAATTTCAGCCGATTAAATTTACATGTACTCCTTTTTTTCTGTTTTGAGAATTCTTTCTATTTTAAAATAGAATAATTTAAAAATAAAAAAAAAAGCTGTTTGGTATTGAAAAAGTTTGTAAAGTCCTATAGGTACTTTTCTTTCTTATTTTGTATGATCATTAGTGAAAAAAGGCTATTGCCTTTAAATTTGAGGGAAAGCTTATTTGTAAACTATTTTACTGATAATTTATATTTGTCTTCATTTGTACCTTTTAAATTTGCTTATTTTTTTAAATTGTGCTTATTTGTATTTTAATTTGTTAATGCTTAATATGCATTTATATTTTGAAAGAAATTTGTATGAATATTTTTGAAAACTTCAATGCTAATATAATTATTAATTACATATTGATTTCACACTTCTCATAATTTTAAGTGGATATGTTGGTTATTTCCATAGAGAAAAATTATTCATAAAAGGAAAAAAGTATTAAACAAAACTCATTTTCTTACATAAATTTTATTACATCTTTAGTCCCATTTCCAGTTTCTGGAAAGAATAAAATTTGATCCACTATATAATTTAGAGTCAGTCCCTAAATAGAAGAACCAGTACTTTTCTGATAGCTAGGATCATACAAAAATTGTCTATCTTAAAAATTTGTTAAGTGTAATAAACTATCTAACTTTATTAATAATTAAAATATTTTACTATATAAATGTATAATTTACAAAATATCATTTGGGCCAAATATTCAGTTACCCAACCAATGGGAAAAGTGTCAAATTATCTATTTGACTAGCTCAGATTAGAATTTTGTCATTTTGAGTTTATCATAGAACAACATATTTATAGTGGAGTAGTGTTTTCTAGAACTTTTTTAGACAAGAATAAAAATACAAGTTATTATATACAAGAAATTTTTAAATTGTTTATATTATTCAAAATTACTAATTTGAGTCATTGTTGATTGCTAATTGTATAGTTGGAAATTTAAATATTTAAAGCTTATATTGTTTTTGGAGTATAAAAAATTGTGTTTTCATATAAAATGAAGAGTATAATATTAAGCAGATATCTTTTCAAGATTGTTTTTAATGTAATGACCAAAATTGCTAATTTTATGTTTGGTGTAAGTATTAAAGTTCTGTATTTGAATCTTGACTCCACCATTATATGTTACATAATATGAGAGGGAATGTTTCATATTTACTTAATTGAGAAAGAGTTTACAAATATAACCCTATGTTATCTTGAAATAATCAAATAAGATTGTGTGAAAATTAGAAGAGCAAGATGCTGTTTTATATATATTTAACAGATTCTTTGTAAATATTCCTTGTGTAGCTGTATAGTTGCTCTCATTTATAACATAAATGTTGCTATCAGACAACCAGTATCGTATTACCAAAGAAAATGCAATTATCAGTAAGAATAATTTTAAGTAAAATTGTATAAGAATGTGAATTTTGTGTTTTTGAAGTAAAAGATCATGTTAAAAATTTCAGTTTAAGTTAATAGATAGAATAAGGGCATTAAAATATTGAAGGGAATGATTATGTAATTAAATAAAAAGAAAAATTTAGTAAATTGAAAACTATATAAAATTGTTCATTCCAATAATATTTAAATGTACTTTTCAGCTGAACAGTAACTCTGGCAAACAGTTATCCGATTCTGAGAATAAATCTACTGGAGGAAACTCGACTGAGGTGGGAAGTGTTTATTTTTTATGCTTGATTCACCATGCATTCATTTAATTTAATACCGATATTAGTATTTGAATTAATTTTTAAATTTGTTTTGGTAAAAATTATAATGTATAATCTGCAGTAATGTATGTTTTTATTTATTTGAAAGATGTAAAAGTAAATATCTTAATGATCTTGATATTTCTTTTTATGTTTCATAGGACTTAATAACTCTCAGTGATAGCTCTGCTGTGGTTGTGCCTCACACTAGTTCACAGCAGTTTAGTATTGGGGAAGATGAAGATGGTTCTGTTAGTGAACACAGCACTCCTCAAAGAAAAGTAAATTAAAATTTTATAAATATGTATAAAAGGAATTATACAAAAATTATGTACTTTCTTTTTGAATTCCTGACAGTTATGATGAACTTCTTAAAAATCCTTACTTTCCTCTTATTGATTTTATTAAGATTGTTGATTTTTAAATGTTATTAGAATGAATCTGCCAATGGCTCTGTTGCATCTGGCTCAAGGGATTATCCTGCTGGAACAGGATCTGACCTGAGTTTTGGCCAAGATTATCGGCCTACCAAGTCTAACTATATTCCTCAATCTGACATAGAAAGTGAACGAGAAGATCCACCTACACTAAATTTAGAAGGAATTTCCAAAGATCAACTTTTAAGTGCCATAGATGTATTGAAAGCAAGGGCTTATAAATATAAAAATAAATATGTGGAGGTTTGTATAAATTACTTCATATTAGAGTCTAAAAACTTATGATTATTTCTAGAAAGTTTCAGTTTTCTTTTTAAGAATTGTTGCTTTTTTTCATTAATAACAATTTGTATATATACATATATTGTGTGTGTAATAGATGGTAGATTCATCAGTTGTTTATTGTTGATAAATTACAACACTGGATTCACTATTCTTATTCTATTTTTCCATCAATCCTATTTTATAAAAATATCTTTCAAAATTTGTTATCATAGCCTAAAGTGTCAGTATCAGTGATTCTACGGTTTAGTACAACATGTTTTGTTGATGGATAGTGAATGAAAGAGGGCTTCAATATGGTGAGGGTAATATTTAGAACCCAGCTAGAAAATGTTTCTTCACTAATTTTTCATCCTGCTCTACATTGACTCATGACACCACTGATAGTTTCCTCTGCTTACATATAATTTTTTTTATTTCTTGCAGTGAAAACACTGCACAAACACACATGGAGTAACAACAAATAAACAATAAAACAAAGAATAAAAAGAAATAGAAGCACATACACAATCAAAAAGTCAGTCAGATTGCAGAGCTTGTAACTGCTCTCTGGCCCTCCAGTATCTATCATAGATGTTACCAGAGACTGCAGGGCAAATCTTCAGGTGCCCAGCATTCATTAGGGAATTCTCTCTTCACAAAATGCAATTTGGAAAGGGAAGGACATTTAGTCTATAATGGTGACCCAGAAGGCAATCATGCCTGATTTCCAGCCTAAGGGCAGACTTATTACAAATTCACCTTATTTTTAACAACTCTTCTTCTAGAAGAGTACATTATTCCTCTGAAAGCACTAAAAAACTTCTTTTAAAGGCCAAAAGCAATCCAAGATTCTCTATACGATTTTTAATTTGAATTGAGTCTGAAAAATCCAGATATGTTACAGCTTGGATTCAGAAAATATAACAACTTTCTCAAAAGCATCCTTTCTAAACAATAATTGATGAATAGTTGTTCTAATAGCTTCTACTTCACCATCAAATGTTGTGTTTGGAACTAAGTTTAGATAAAATGCAAATAGTTCTGCAAAAATCCCAGCTCCTGCACTTTCATCCTGATTCAATCGAGATGTATCTGTGTAGAGTTGAAGTCAATCAGACTTTGGATATTTGTGGATATAGTTTTTAAAGCAATGGCTTTTAAAACTGAATCAAAAAATTATTTCTTGACACTTGTGTGAGATCCATTCTTCCCTTTACCAAGGGTATTAAGAGATCAAGTGGAGGTGACATAGTTTTAGAAATATCTGATATGTTAGGCCTCCTCATGGTGTACCCTGGGTAATACTAATTCTATCACAATCTACAGAGTGCAATCAATATGGAGAATTTTTCTTTTTTACGAGTGCTGTTACAGACTGGAAGACATTAATTTTGATGAGCATTACATGTGGATTTTATAATATTCATACATGTAAATATTATAAGTATTGCAGTGAAAACTTTGTTTAACTTTTAAAATTATTAAATTTGTGTATATTAAATTATTTGAGATTTAAAATTAGTCACAAACATGAACATTTTTTACAATGTTACTATAATTATGCAAATGTTGGAGTTTGTTCTTTGTATTGCATATTTTCATACTGTCAGAGTTAAAAAAAAAGTATAGCTTAAGTAATTCTATTAAAATAGTTATTAAAATTTATATATATAGCTATTTAGTTAGCCCCTTAACTACTGCTGGCATATACATAAGCTTCACTAAGCCAGTGTGTCAACTGCCCGTGGGGTATATAATATGATTTTTTGCATTGTGCTGCTATTGGTACTATTCCCAAGGCTTGGAAATACAATGAAATGACCTTGATATAACTTCTGAAAGATTTATTTGTTTTGGAAAAGTATTTACTTATTTATGCCTTTTCTTTTCCTCAATACACATACATGTATGGCTGTGTGGAAAAACTGTAGCACTGGGTGGGAGCAAATATGGTAATTTTCCTCTGCAAAGTGTTAAAGAAAATGATACTCACTTGATAAAAGAAGATAAACCCTGAAAATATGGCATTACATAATTTTGGCTTCTAATTTTAAATTATTGGTTCATCAATTATTTGGAATGCAAAAATATCATTGTTGTATATGATGCCCAATACTTAAATTTATATTGAAGTTTCCAATATCGATGGATTAAAAAAAAATTGGTACTCAAATCTCCTTACCTTTTATTTCTATAGTAATGTTAAAATTATTTCAATATTGATAAATTCAGAAGTTTAAGTATTATATTATTTTTAAGTATTTTATCATTAAATTTTTTATTTTAGTTCTAAAATTCTATTTAATATTTTATGTTTGGAACTGTGTTCAGTTTTTTTAATCCTAGAATTAATTGATTGTACATATATTTTTATGTGAACTTATCTTGACATTTTCAGTGATATAAATGTTTTATTTGAATAGGTTGTTAAAAACTATAAAGAACTTAGAGAAGAGAAATTGAAAATTGAGGTATGTATTCTAAAAAATATGTATAGGAATCAAGTAATGTATATGCATGTATCTATTTTATAATTATTAAATATTATAAGAAGAGTTGTAAAGAAAAACAATTTAAAAAATATTGTGTTTTTATGTAACTTAACTCAGTGGCGCAACAGCCCATGAAATCCAAGGCCTACTGTGCCCATCTCAGTACACGCAACCTTGGGCCCTGAGGTGCATGAGCAGATGTTCCAGTCAGGTGATCAGTCTGACATGAAAACCCTCAGTATTCATTTCCCAAGTTAACTTGGTACTCATTTGTCGACCCACTGAAGGGATGAAAGGCTGAGTCGAGCTTGCTTGGCCCGAGGTTTGAACCTTGGATCTGTGTTGTGGAAGCGTGATGTACTACTACCACTCAGCCAATAGGTTTCATTTTTATATAGTTGATACTAAAAATATTAGAGCTTCAAATTAAAAGTTATATATAAATAAATTTGTATTTATTGACACTAAATGAGTGTTGTATTTTAAATAATAGAAGTTTCTGAATAATGCTTTTGCATATTTCTCCTGAAATCCATCTGTGTGGGATAAAGTAAATTTTTGTACAATCATAATTGGAAACAAGGCAGAAAAATTGGTGTTCTCTTTTTGTTGTAGCACTTTAAAGAAACTAATACTTGCATGGTACACCTTGCATGGATGTCTTCAAAGCATGGAATTTCCTCTGTAATTTACTAAATATCTTTCAAAGAACTTTTATTTCTTTAATTCCTGTATTTCTGTCACATCTAATTATTTACATGTAATTCATAAAAATCTAGACCCATCATTTAAAACTTAACTGTTTAGTGGCTTGGCAAATAGCTTTATATGAAGAAAAATATTGTAAGATTGTTTAAAGCTATATAACTTTCCTCTGCCTATATTTGGTGCATTGTTTTTAGCAAAATGAAGGAATTTCAAAAGCTAATGAATCTGTTTTTAAATTTTAGTTCCACAAAGCTTTACATTTTTAAGGAATTAAAACCATTATGTAAGACAGATTAATAATAATTTATCTTGAATGTTAACATTCTCTGATTTTTCCAACTAAATAAAATGAAGATTGTAATACATTATTTTTAGACAGAATCTTTCAGTATATCTTGTGCATTGTTTTTAAACATTTTATGTAATTTGGTGTGAACTTTTAGAATACACAATTTTTGTAAAAAGTTTCAGAATTAGGAGAAATGAATGCACACTTTTAAAATTCTATTTTTGTAAATAAGTTGTTATAAATGTCTGCTTCTATTTTCAATTTATAGAACACCTTAATAGAGCAACAAGATAAAGCCTTGAGACGCATGGCTGAATTGCGAGAGCAATGCCAATTGGAGCAAAAGGCTAAAGCTCATTTAGAAGCAAATTTAAGGCTTTTAATGGAAGAAAAAGATTCTAGAATATGTGTTTTAGAAACACAGGTTAGAATTCACATTATTATTTAAAGTTTGGTGTATAAATTGTCCATTTTCATATTTTAAAAAAATCATAATTTTGAAGATGCACATTTAATTAAATAATGTGACATTTAAAAAGGAATATTGAAAAACAAGAAAAAATTTTTACTACTTTATATTTACTTAATTCTTTTTGAATGAATTAATCTACTAACATTCTTTTAAATTAACTTTCACTTATATTTTAAATCATATTTAAACATTTTTTAAAAGATTTTGCATTTTATTGTTAATATTAAATGTCTTCTTATGTACTAAACATGTTGGAATAATTTTTTAAAAAATATTGTGAGCAACTATATGTATATTTTTTTATTCTAGTTTTGCAGAAATGTTTTCATCCTTCTAATCAGCAAATTTATTTATTGTAATATTTTATTTCTAATAAGTGTATTATACTACCATACTTAAGTATGTCACTATATTGTCAAATGAAATATGTAACTATCAATTTGGTATCAAAAGCATTTCAATCTTGTTACATATTTATTTATTTTTTTCCTTTATTATGCCTCTTAAGATGGATTTGAATGTTCTCTGTATGATATAATTAAAATTAAAAATGGTGTTCTGTTGCATAAATTTATTTTTCTTGCACATATATAAGTTGGAATTTTTATTTGGACAGTTAAATCTGTATATTTATGTATTATATCAATCATATTGACTAAAACCATTAAGGTTAAAAAATATAGCAAGTTCTAAAGACCTGATATCATTGTTTTTTCATAACTTGCAGAATTTTCCGTTGTTTCAACACATAATGTCGACATTTTTGTTTTTATTCTGTTTCTGTGTTCTGTTTCTATTCTATTCTGTTGCTTCAAGATTACAACATTTTATCTCTAAGTGGCACAAATGTTTAAAATAGTATGCCCTTCAGTTAAAATAGTTCTCTCAAGTATAACAAGCATTTAAAAATATGTTAAAAATTATCAACACATTTTCAATTATAAGCAGTTACTGGTTTTACTTCTGCACAATTTAATTACGATACTAAAATCTATTGTTTTGATATTTCCATCTGAGAAAAGAACCTCAAAAATCTACTTAAAAGCTCACTTTTGTTAAAGAATAAATCATAAAGATAAATAGAATTTTACTGTACAAACATGTATGTAATAACTTTACTTTGGGAATAATTCTTTTCTTATGGAAACATCACCAAATTATATCAAAATGGTTGCAATTATATGCTATTATCCAAATCTGTATTTGTTTGTACGTCTCACTTTATAATGTTGATTACCATACTAGACTTAAAAGTGAAATTATTTATTTAAAATTTTAGACAGGTTTAAGTCTTCAATGTATAATATGTGTGGAAGGAAAGGGGTAAAAATATCTTACAAAAAATGAAAGTTTAACTTTAACAAAAACAAAATATTTTTGTATTAAGTGTAGATATGTAAATAGTCAAAAATTTAAAAAGTTTTAGCTTATAACTCTTTTATATGAAGTTTCATGTTGAGAAGTTTCATATCAGTTGTGTTAAATTCTAGAATACCCAAACATTCTTGCAACCTAAAATAAATACCAGTTCCAATCAGGCATCAGCACATTCAATTAAAAAAAATCAGTTTTATATAGGGATAAACTGTGCATAAATAAATAATTATTGACCATTTCCTTATAAAAATGCAATTGTATTTTATGAGCAGGTTTATAACTTAATAAACTTACATTAATTTTTATTTAGGCTAGTTGTAATAAAGTTAAAGAAAAAAGCAATTTCTTCATATTCATGCAGTAAAAAAGTGCAGTAGTATTTTATTAGAAATATTAAAAAA
>BMAV01015649.1:107669-140135 GCA_019973955.1 Trichonephila inaurata madagascariensis | reverse complement strand
GCCAAAGAAAAATTTAGAAAAAAAAAGTTGTGAAATGATATGTGATATTACAATTTTTAAGTTTCTTACACTATTTTCAATGACTATAATTATTCTGAAAATAAAGTTTTTGTATTATGTGGTTTTTGTCAAGTTACAGTGATACAATTTGTTTTTATATTACTTGTTCATCTGTTTAAAACTCATTCATGTTGAGGGAAAATTGATTTCATTGGAATAAATCTATTTCTCTTGAAAATTTATAAAACATTAAAATCATGTTTTCTTGGGGTTTTTTTTTCTTCGTCAAATGTAGAAATATGGAAGTAAAATACTTACACAAAAATTTCATAGTGGTATATTTTAGTACGTTTTTTACATGATTTAAGTCATTTTATTTATATCTCTTATTACAGATAAATTTATTAAAAGAAAATCCCGACAGTCTAAAAGCAGTCTCTGAAACTAATGCACAACATTCTGATATGTCTAGTGGAGATGCATTATCAGACAGCAAAGACCATTCAGCTCTTGAAGAAAAGGTACATAAACATAAAAATTTAGTGGTGAATATGAGGGTAAAAAAAGATTTTCAGGGGATTTTGAAAATTTTGTCTTATAAATTCAACTCATTTTCCCCCCCGGTTATATTATCAAATAGTATACAGCACTTTTTAGTTTAAAAAAGTCCAATACAAGTAATGCATGGGAAAAGGTTGCCACCATATGAAGTAAAAAAATTTTCAGTGATTACATAATGTGCTTTTGTTCTTATTTTTTAATATTTATAATTTGTAAGAAAGTAAACATAATTATGCTTAATATTGTATATTTATTAAGTGTATAGCATTTACTCTGAAAAGTATTGAAATGTCTCATCAAACAATAATTATAAAAACAATTATTAAATTCATTAATGTCTATTAATTTTGTATAACCTGCTGATTCTAAAACACGTTTATCACTTTAATATTGCTGAAAAGAAAAGAGGGGAGGGAATGCATGTTTATATGTTTATAATTTTTAAAAAATATAAATCAAATTATTTTCTTAATTTTTTTTAAAAAAATTAGCCATTTTATAGAATTAAGATTGATATTTTGCTTTATATCCATGTAATCCCTAATGCAGTAAAAATATTTTAAGATATTTTTAAAATCATATGGTTTTTAATGCTATAGATTAAAAACCATATGATTTTAGCCTAATGGTCATGGTAGCCTAATGGTCATGTCAACAGTTCAATCCTCAGTGCCACTGAAGACCTGCTGTATAGAGGGGCTGATGCCCATTAAGTATGTCACATGGCTCTAAGTCCTGTTGGTGAGGTAGCTTGGAAAGGTGGAATGCTAGCTCAGGTGTTATTCTTGTTACGTGACTGCAGTTCAAAATTACGAGCTCCATCACCAGTAGCCCATGTGTAGCTTACAATGTTAATATACATTCACTCATTTCTCTGAATTCATACTTTTTAATTATCATAAAAATAGAATTAGCTGGCCAAGCTTTGTTGCCCCAAATTGAAAAAGTTGTACTGTAATTAAAGTTGAATAGCTTTTAGCTTTTATTAAAATCCTGTACCAATGAATAATTTGTAAGATAATTAAAATATCTCTACATTTGCATATATAAATTGGAAATTGAAATACTTTTTCTTTTTTTCTCCTGCAG
Source organism: Trichonephila inaurata madagascariensis (assembly GCA_019973955.1). NCBI lineage: Eukaryota > Metazoa > Arthropoda > Arachnida > Araneae > Nephilidae > Trichonephila > Trichonephila inaurata. The sequence continues at coordinate 138,485 of BMAV01015649.1, read as the reverse complement.
TTTGAAAGGTATGAACATCAACTGAACCAAGCAAATAAAACAATTACAGCACAGACTGATCAAATATCTTTATTGAGGAAACAAAATGAATCACTTTCTCAGGAACTTGAAGAAAAAATGAAAAGATTAAATGAAATGGAGGTTTGTTAAATTTTTTTTATCTTCATGAAAATGGAAGATTTTATTTTTGCATATACAATCATTAAAAAAAGTTCATCTTTAATTACTTCTATAATTAAAATTGTGGCTAAGCAAAATGACATTAATGTTAATGACTCAAAGGAAAGTAGTTTATAGTGTTAACTCCTGAAGTAGAATTTTTTCCCCTTTTTTACTACTTGATTTCTTATAAAATTAACATACATTTAAACTTTCTTAAAATTCTACTGTGTAAGTTATTTCTAAGTTTTTAAAAGGTAGTCTCCTATTGATGAATTTATGTCTTGTGTTTTTGATAGTAAATTTTCTATTCCACAACCTTTAAAGCATTTTGTGCCAAACCATGCATTTTTTTCCAATTCTAAAACAATTGAAAAAGTAGCACTAACCTTTCAAATGGAATATTATGATCGAAAGGTAACACAAACTATCTTTTTCGATGAAAATCCAATTAAAACTCAAACATAAGAGCTGCGAAAAAAAAATTTCTCTTATTTTTTTCTCATACAATTTTGTAAAATGTTCCATGCTTAGACCATTGGGATGTAACACTTAGTTCTCCATATGATTTTAAAAAAAATAGGATGTAAAGTATTTAAGTACAAAACTCTATTTTTGTTCACAGTTTTTAATTATGTGGATTGATTGCTAGATTGATCTCTTAATAGCATGAATTAGTTCTCTTTGAGCTATTGACATTGTTCAGCTATGTTAATTGAAAAAATCATTAAAGGTGGCTTATCTGTTCCTTTTTTCCCCTTGATTTTATTTTTTCTTTACTTATAATTGTTTTTATTCACAAATGAGAACTATACAAGGCTCTAATTAAATAATTTAAAATTTATAGACAGTTCCCTAAAATATTTGAAATTTGTATGAATTAATAGATTTATTTGCTTTTAAGTTTTATAAAACCAAATTTATTTATAAATTTAATCATTTTTTATTTATTTAAAAATATTGTTTTAAATTCATTTGTATGTTCAAGTTTAGATTGAAGCTTTTTTGCTTGCTTTTCTTCATATCCTTCCAAGATAGGAAAAATAAAAAAAAAATTCCATCATGTGAAATTTTTTTGTATTTTTTTAAAGTTTTGTAAAATATTGTCAAATTATTTATATTGTTGCAATGATTTGTATTTCTTAGTCTAAAAGATTCAAATGAAAAAATGCATATAGGAAATTTTCATTTCCAACATAAATTTTTCTACTGTTTTCAGGATGAACAAGGGCAGCTGAAATCTAAACATGAATTCATTCTTCAAGGCATGCAGAGTCGCCTTAAAGAATTGGAAACTCAACAAGAAGAAAGTGTGATGTCAATGGCAGAAACAAAAAAGAATATGCATGAAGAACTTGAGTTTAAAGAAAAACAACTTGTCAAAGCAGAAGAGGATGCAAAACAATATCAAGCTGCATGTAAGATATATATACCCTCCACTTTTATTCAAATTCATTTATATTTGTTATAAGTTGATCCCCCCCCCTACCAAATGAATTTCATTTCTTAAATAAAAATATCTTTAGATATTTTTAGCATATATTTCTGAGTATAAAGCTAATGGATATTGTCAATTAACTATAAATAATATATTGTCCTGAAAATTGTTTCTCACAAGTAATTAGCAACATTCATGAGTAATTGACATTCGTTTGTTTGAAAAGATTATGGGGAAAAAATATATTAGAGAATATTAGTTAATGACTGAAAATATTTTACTATATTTCAAAATGGTTATATATTGCCAATTACTCCATTATTATCTGTAGGTTTCTCTAAATTTTTTTGTTTTTCTTAAGCAAACTTGTCTATGTATGTGATCTTTTTATTATAAGAAATATGTTATATATATTTATTGTATTAGATGTATAAAAATTTACTGATCCATGAATTAATTTTTGAAAAGATATTGTATCTATTTATGATTTTAACTTACATTAAACACATTATTATAAAACACTTATAAATAAAATTATGTTAAGTATATCTCTTACAAAATAGCTTCATCCTTTTTTAACTAATATTTTTTATATAGAAAACAAATATAGTTGTAGTGTATAAGAAATATTTCTTTCTATTAAAATAAGTGGATATTTTTCTCTTAATTAATTTTATGTCAAAATTTTCACTGTATGTTAAAATTTTCAGATGAAACTGAAAAATCAAAGGTATTAGAATTACAGGAACAACAAGATGAAAAAATTAAAACTCTTCAACATCAATTAGAATCTACAGAAAGAATGCTGGAAGAAGAAAAACAAAATTTAATGCAGGAGCTTGCTCGAGGAAAGAGTGCTGCAATTACTTTAGTGCAGGTAAATTAGGTAATTCTGAAACTGACATCTTGTTTATTTAAGTCACATGATATTGAAAAAAAAGTAAAGAATTCGTTTTGAAAGGATTGGTTTCAAATATTTTTTTTATTATTTTTTGTTAATTAGTTGTTAAAAAGTAATTTTTTTTCCCTTTCTTAATCATCTTCAGAGATGCCAAAATTGTACATTATATAATATTCTCCCTTAAGGTAGAATGCAAATTCTCAGAAATTGACAATTTTTTTATAGTTTTAATACGTAAATATACCCTTTTTTTTTGGGTCAAGAAGAAAAGTTTAAATAGTGGGTTTTAAAAAATGGTTTGTATGTGTGTGAAGCAGCATTCATAAGTTTACTTTTAATTCCTTAATTTTAGTGTTGTATATTACTCTCTATTTTAACATAAGATTTGATTTTGATGTGTATGTAAAATGTTTTGCTTACTATGTTGATCATTAGTACCACAATTTTACTGAATTTATTTATGTATATTTTTGTGTACAAAATTTCATTCTCATTTTTTGCATGCAAGGCAAGATTTATGTTCTTTAAAGCTCTCATTATCTTTTTTAGCAAGAATGTGCTAAAAAGATAGCAGCTGTTGAGGAGGAATGGAAAATAAAATTGGAAGACTTGCAAAAAGAAAAGGTAATGTAAAAACAAATATTACGTTCACACTTGAAAATGTTTAACTGCTATTTTAATCTGTGTAAATATTATTAACGTAATAATGAAATTTACTTCAAAAAATATACCACTTATTTATGTATTATCCTTAATTTTCTTTTGTAATATATTTAATTTTAATTTGTTTAGGTATAGTATTTATAAAAAGTAAAATTATTACATTTATATATAAACTCCAAAACTTAAAAAAAATACTTATTTTTTTAATTGATTTTGTTATATGAACCAAAATCAATTTTAAATAAGGTAAATTCTTGTTTATGGTAATACATAAATTAATAAAACAACTGAAAAATAACTATTGTAGTTATGTTTGTAATTTGAAAAATGTAATTATGGATAACTTTTTGTTCTTAAGTTTCTGATGAGCATGAAAATTGTAAAGAACTAAGCATTATACTCTTAATAAAATTATATTTCTTGATAAATATTTAAAGTTTGAGATATAATATTTATTATATCCAAATGAGATTTAATTTATAGCCAAGAATATTCATAATTTTGTATTCATATTTAAAAAAAATGTTACAAATGTGTTTTGATATATATTTTTATGAATGTTTTTTCTTGTACAGATTTTCTTTATGTTTAATGAATGAATTTATTTAAAATGAAATGGATGTATCTTTTACTGAAAAAGAACAATTATTTATTATTGCCTGTTCCATCATTTTTAAAAATAATACTGCAGGGTGAGTTTTTTAAACTAATACTATTGAGAGCTACCTGTAGCTCAATCTAATAACTGAAATAGCATCAGCCTTTATAGAGATGCAAATTATGACATGAGAAGCAAGATTGCATAAAAAAGAATTCTGTTTATAAAATTTGCCATTTGGAGTATTTATGGCACTGCACAGTGCAAAAAGTATTACAAGAAAAGAAAAAATAATGCATGTAAAATAACAATGAAATTATAAGTTTTATTTACAACATTCATATTCCTCATTGTGATTGTTAGATCAAGCTCCCTGTTTTATTTATATATATATATATATATATATATATAATAATAATTCTGTTCCAGGCTACAAGTTTTTAGATTAGTTTTCTTTTAAATACATTAATCTTAAATAGAATATAATTAAGTGTAGCAATTTTTTTATTATAGTTAATATGATTTATTTTTGTTTTATTTCATACTTAAGTGATGCATCAATATTAATATTTAGGGAGAAGTTTCTGAAAAAAAACTATATGTTGTGGAACAAGAATTGAAGCAACAGAAACAACACGTTGAGGAATTGAACACAATTATTGAACAACTTGAAAAAGAGAATGCAACATTAAAAAGTTCACTTGAAAAAATAGAATCTGTAAGTTATTTTTGCTATAGTTATTGCAGAATTTTCTTCTATATTATTGTTACAATTCCGTGCTAGGAAATCACACCCATTATTAGAGACAAGGAGAAAAAAGGAAAAGAATATCATATGCGTGAATTGTTATGTTTTCATATAATATATTAAATTGTGGGTAAAGATTTGTGTTTTTTTCATCTTTGTATTTATGCCTTAACCTTTTTTTTTACTGCCTTTTCTTTATGTCTTAATCTTCATTAATTCTATATTCTTGTGCAATGTTAAGTTACAAGTAACATTTTAAGTTTACTATCATTTACTAAGAAATACATGGCAGTCATATATATAATTATTCTCTATAAATTGTTAACGTAGTCAATATTTCATTTGATATATAACAAATTATGCAGAGGAAGATAGGAAATAAAATTGATTGATGTTGAAATATAAAAAATTTTGAACCAGAATTTCAAAATTAATTGCTGTCATTGATAAAATTCTTGAATCATAGGAAGCTGTGCATTAATATAGCAATGTATTTTTTTTATATCAAATTGTATTATGCATATGGTATATTTTTAAATTGTTGGTTTGGGATGTATTTATGCTGATAATTTTACATTTTTAATATTTATATTGAAAGCATTCTTTATATAAAATCACATGTTATTCATAAATAAAAACTACAGCAATTGAAATTTGTTTAAAAAGTGATTGTCTTTCTCATATATTTCTTATTTAAACTATATTCATTTAATATTAGTTTTATTCTTCATCAATTTTCTGTACATCAGTAGAGTAAACTAAAACTGAATTCAAACATAAGCGTTCGACCAGGGCCATTTTTCTGGATATCCAGGCCTTCGATGGAGTATGGCATGTGGGGATGTTATATAAGCTTATCTGAATTAAAACTTCTCATCTAACCAAAATTATCTGTTCATAACTCTCTAACAGAAACTTCGCTGTCAGAGTCAACAACACCTATTCTAACTCCAAAAATATAAATTCTGGTGTACTTCAAGGATCTCTTTTGGGCCTCACCCTGTTTAATATATTCGTTAATGATATACCAAAATCCAGACACACCACTATCTGCATGTATGCTGATGACACAGCGATTCTGGCCCTGCATACAGAACTCAACTGCATCTCGCATTTCCTAAACAGACACATAGCAAAGCTAGAAGGCTGGTTTTCCAGATGGAAAATCGCATTAAATGTTACGAAAACAGAAGTCTTCTTCTTCCATCACAGATACAAACTCATACACATTAACAATCATCCGATTCCCTACTCTCAAAACGTGAAATACTTAGGAGCTATCCTTGATAAAAATCTCACTTTTCACCAGCATATTACACAGATAAAAAATAAGTTCTGAGCACCTGAGCGTAGTCTTTCCCCCTAATCACTCAGAATTCTGTTCTCTCTATCAAAAACAAGATGCTTATCTATACTCTACTACTCAGACCAGTGATCACATATGCTTGCCCAGTTTGGGGTCATGCTGCTCACTCTGACATTAAGATTTTAGAAACTGCTCAAAATAAAGTAATAAGACTAATCACTAATGCTCAATGGTTCATAAGAAATGAGGACTTTCGGTTCTCATTAAAACTCAAAGCCATTCAGGAATTCATGAAGCATATCACCATTAAATTCTTTGTCAGCATCCCACTGATTGACAATAGAACACTAAGAAAAATTGAAATCTATGACCCAGATCCCTTTTTTAATAGACCATGCAATATCCTTCTTTAAATTTCCTATCTGTTTTTCATTTCGGCTAGTTAAATCTAGCTTCTTTTCATCTTTTCCAAATTTTTTCACACTAATGCATTCCCACTAACACCCAAACTTTCTGAGTAACTCAATTCTCCAATAGAAGGCAAGTTGCTCGTCCAATAGTAAGAATGGCTTTCCTCACCTCCCAAACTCAAGTTCCATTTAACAAATTTCCTCTACTAACTTGCATGACACCTCTCATCCCCAACAAGTAGCAGCTCCCTAATTGGACGAGCATCTATTCTCCAAAAGCACATAAGAACCCGACATTTCTTGGCAACCATCAGTTGGCTGGTCAACAAGTGAGGTGCTGGGTTTTCCCTACTGCCGAGCTTGTTGAGCAAGCCAGCACCATTATCAGGATTAAGTTAACTGATTTCAAATCTCTGATTTTCAGAGGTTGTTTTCGGCTGACACAGATTCACTTATTCTTCAAGCTACACATTTGTTCAATAAATTTCTTCACTTATCACTTCACTCAATACAATGCAAACATAACATAAGCTCCAGCAATTTTAACTTAATTTTCAGAAGCGCAATTTTTAATTTGCTAGTATTCTATTAAATTTTAATACTTTAATATATCGTGGCAAGCTCTATTTTTAAATGTCAACTACCAATTGCAAAAATAGGGGATTAGGACCTCTTCAGAGATCATGTGCCCCATCAAACATTCTTACAGTTCAGTTTTGTACATCATGTTATCAAGATTTTCTTTTTTTTTAATATAGGAAAGAAAAATCTAAAAGATGTTATAGATAATTAAGAAAAACAATTTGATATATGTTAATAAATCATGATTAACTTTCTATTTTAACACTAAAATTGGAGTAAATCAATATAAATTTGTCTTTATTAGTCGTGCATTTTTATCATCAATATATATTATATGAGTACATATATTTATGGATGAGCTATTTTTTATAAGCATTTTTTCCATTTATAATTAAAAGTATAATTTTACATTAAATAGGTCCATTTATGGTGATGATTAATATCAAGAAAAGTAAAAAAGATGAATAATTTTTTCCATATGATCTGTAATCACAAGTAGAAATATGTTCAATAGTTTTTTTTTCATTGGTGTTTTCTCATTGAATCAGGGGTTCTCAAACACAGTCCATTATTTAATTTGTTCAGTTCATAAAGAATTGTAAAAAGCACTAAATTACTCAGTTTTACCTTTGTATTTAATTTTGTGTTTAAACTATATTTGCTGTAGTTATATTTATTAAATATTTCTTTTTGCTCTTTATACATTATTTTTTTTATTTGCAACAAGTATATTTCTTTTTCCATTTTTCAAAGATAATTAGAATACTCTTAATTTTATTAATAAGTATATAACAATGTTTTTTATAATGATTTCTAGGATTGTTTAAAAATTTCTCATTTACTTTATATGCATATATATAATATTAATATGTTTAAACTTTTTCCTTCTTATTATCATCTTGGAAACCTTATGTTTGTATATTAATAATTATTAGCTGCAACTATATTACATTGCATACTTTTAATGTATAAAAGTCAAATGTTGTTTTTGCATATTTTTGTAAAAATGTGAAACAATTTTAATTCTTTGGTTATTTATTTTTAAAAGCTTTTGTGTAGTAATGAGATACTCGAATGTGTTTTTAATCAAGACAAATGAAATTACTTAAATTTATTAATTTTACATTCATTTTTTTTTCTTTTATTTAAGTTTCCTAAGATATGTACATAAGAAGATCAGAGAAAGAATATTTGTAATATTTTATTTGAAATTTTATAATTTTTAATCTATAATTATCCTCTTTAAATGTTCAGAAGTTATTACATAAAATGTGTTAAAAAATAATGATGTAAGCAAAGAGTACACTTGATTCATTCAAGGGAAATTCAAGTAATTTAAAAACTTTAAGGAAAATATTATTATTCAGCAATGAAAGAACATTGTTATTTGAGTGCCATTGAGTTTTAATCATAATTTGTTTGCAAAAAGATATTGGAAGTTGTTTATGTGAACTTTAAGTACAGTTATCTCATGTTTGCTATCATTCTTTGTGAAATGATTCAGTAATTACAGTTTGTACTTAGTATTTTTATTAATGCCTGATACTTTGAAACAAGTATTTTCAGATTCAGGATGTTATTGCTGGATTTGTTTATTTCACAATTTCTCATTTTAGGTTTATATTTTTGGACTTATTTGAGAACCTCTGATTTAAAAAAAAACATAATTTACTAAAATATTTCCTTTTAAGAAGATTATTGAAAAATATCCTAATTAAGCAAAGGATGCCTGTAATTTTGGGGAAATATTTAATGCTTTGTTGGATACAATGACTCAAAATTGTAATTTTTTTGACAGGATTTTACTCTCACCTCTACTAAGCTAGAAAAACTACAGGCTGAGTATACTGATTTAGAAGATTTAAATCAGAAACAGTCCCTGCAATATGAAGAACGATTAAAACAAGAATTAAATGACAAACTTCAGCAACAACAATCTGAATCTGAACTCCGTTCCCTTTATGAGTCCCTAAAAGAACAACTAAATCAAAATAAAAATGTAATTAATGATATGACACAGAACAAAGATTCTTTATGTGACCAAATTCATGGCCTTGAAAAAAGAGAAAAACAACTTACAGATGAAAATGAAAGCCTCAAAAATGAAATAAAAGAACTAGTTTTGAAGGGCAAGGATTTAACTGTTCAGTTAGAAACATTTTCTGATAATGATGTTCACAAAAATCAAGAAATTCAGCAATTACAAGAACTTTTAAATGAAGTGCAATTGAATTTTCAAACCATTGAGAAAGAATTGACAGAATGTAAAAAGGAGTTAGTAGAGTGTAAAAATGAAGTTTTAAAACTGGACTCAGAAAAAAAAGAGCTTATGTCTGAAGTGTGCTTACTCACTAAAAATTCTGAAGAAATGAAAAATAAATTATCAATTACTGAAAATGAAGTTGCCATTCTTAATAATATTTTGAATGAATCATCAAAAGAATTTGGTTTCTTAAAAGAATGTTTAGATGAAAAGTTGAAAGTAGTTGAAGACCTTATGAAAGATTACACAAGTGTTGATCATTGTCTTATATCATTGGAAAAACAAGATCATGACTTAAAATCAAAAATCAACAAGTATGAAACTGATTGTAGTGAAGTTTGGAATAAAGTCTCTAAAATTTCAAAAATTTTAAAATCAATGAATTTGAGTAAAATGAATTCTGGTACAAATATAAATGCTGATGCATCATTGGAAGAAAGTGTTAATAACTCAACGTTGCTGTTAAGTAAGCATTCTTCATTGCAAGAAAATGAAAAGGTTGATAATTCTGAAAATAACAAAGAATTAACATTTAGAAAGGTACCAGCAATGTTATTAAATTATGATTTGAATTCCTGTGATGTAAAAGATTTACAAAAAATGATACAGGAACTCATAGATGAAAATCAAAAACTAAAAGAAAGCTTTGAACTTCAAAATGTCGAATTTGCTAAGTACATAACTGAACTGCATGAATCCTTAAACGAGTTAAAAGAAGAGAGAAATAATTTAAGCTTAGTTTTACAAAGTGTTGAATCTCATCCTCAAGAAATTGACCCAATGGTTGAAAAAATTACAAAATTGACGAAGCCTGTTAAACAGGAAAACATCTCTTATGAACAGAATAAACAACTTAATTGTAAATTAGATGTAATGGAATTAAATAATAAAATTAAATCTGAAATAGCAGCACTTTCAGCTCAAACTGAAATAATAAATCATGAATTGTGTTCATTACGTGAACAGTTCAAGTTTGCACAGTTAACTTATTCTGAAAAAGTTTTGCAAGTAAATTCTAAATTAATGCGAAGAACTGAACTACTACTTGGTTTAAAAGAAGATTTAGATACTTCCATACAAAATTCTGAAGATTTAAAATGTTTGTTAGAAACAACAAAGAAAGAGCTAATTGAAAAGGATGATTTACTAAAAGTTTCTGAAAAAAACAAAGAGGAACTAGAAAGTAAACTTAAGAATTTAAAAGAAAAATTTGTTAAGAAGGAATTGTCTCTTAAACAAATTCATAATTCTCAACTAAGTGATTTAAAAGATCAAACAAAAGGGACTATTGATAAATTAAATGGTGAAATTCAAAATTTAAATGCTAAAATTACAGAAAGTGAAGCTGATTTTGAATTAAAATTATCAAAAGTGAAGGAACAGTATAATCAAGAATTGAATAAAACAATAGAAGATAGAGATCAATCTAAAGAATCAATCAATAAATTGGTTGAAGAAAATCATAATTTAAATGTTAAACTTAAAGAATGTGAAATTGATTATGAGTTAAAGTTATCAAATATTAAAGAACAATACAATGAAAAATTCAACAAAGAATTAGAAAACCAAGACCTGCTTCTGCAATGTAAAAATAATATCAAAAAAATTTTTGAAACTAGTAAAAATTTTGAATTTGAATTTTTAAGTAATTTAAATAAACTTGATGTTCACAACTCAAAAATATGTAGCTTAAATTCTAATTTTGATGGCATTGCTTTGAAATTAAAAGAAAAAGACAAATCTGTTGCCAATCATCAGTGTAAAATAATTGACCTGGAAAATCAAGTTAAAATTTTAGTTCAAGAAAATGAATATCTAAAAGAAATGAACAGTAAAATAAATGAAACCTCAAATCTTTATGAAATTGCAGTAAATAAATTAGAAAATGAAACAAAACAGAGAGAAATGTATGAAAAAGAAATTATAGTTTTGAAAGAAAAACATGAATTTGCTCTTAAAGAATTGGAACATATCCACCATACTAAAAAAGTTGAAAATGAAAAGTTGAACTCTTTGTTGGAGGAAACTTTAGAAGAATTGAAAACATTGAAAATAAAGAATGCAGAAATGCACAGCTCATTACAAAAAACAACAAATGAATTGAATGAGTGTAAGTCTGATATTTCTTTACTAGCTGAATTACGTGAGAAATATGATTTGTTGCTGAGAGATTACAAATACTCAAATGAAAATCTTGAAAAGGAAAAAAATGCAACATCAGAAGCTTTGAGGGCTGTTTCTGAATGGAAGTCACTATATGATATGATGCTGATTAAATTCAAGGAATTCGATGGCAAATGTTATGAGAATTTAGAAAAGGTTGTTTTAGAACTAAATCAGTATGAAATGAAATTTAAATCTCTTGAAACACAATTTTCTAAGATTACTGCCTTATGCAAGTTCCAAAAGACTCAAATATCTGACTTAGAGATTGAAGTTATTAATCTCAGTGAAAAGAATAAAACATTAGCCGAACAGGTACAAAATCAAAAAGATGTTGCAGTTTCAGAATCAAAAATAGAAAATCTGGAACAAAATCTGAATGAAGTTATTGATAATAGAGAATCTTTAAAATTACAGCTTGCTGAAGCAGAAACAAAATTTAAAGCTGCTTTAGAAGAAACCGATTCAAAGAGTGATGAACTTAAGAAAACACTAAGCAATTTGGAAGAAACTTCATTGAAATTACAAACTGCTGAAAAAAGGCTTGGAGAAGAAACTGAAAAATTATTGTTTATGGAAAAGACCATTATTCAGTGGGAAGAGAAGTATAATTCTTTAATGAATGATTTCAAACGAATATCAGATGAATTGAAAATTAGTACTGATGATATAAAGTTATCACATAATCAATTAAAAGAAGTGAATGAACAAATTTCTTTGATGGTTCCGAAAGAAAAATTAATAAGCTGTGAAAAGACTTGTGCAGATAAATTAAAAGAAATGGAATCAGAAATGGAGCTCTTGCAGGAAACTATTAAAAGACTAACAAATAGTGTGAAGGAAAAAGAACTTGAGATTAAAGCAATTCAAGCTGAAAAGGTATTTTATTTGTTTCTTATATAAAATGTTTTATATATATATATAGAGATTGTACTTTTTTAGATGAATGTAAATAGAGGCTTGCCCATTTTGTTCATTCATTGTTATGGGATTATTGGAACAATAACTTTTTCCCTTAATTCATTCTTTTAAATGTTCATTCTACCTTATTGGCTGTCAAACCTTATAATGGTGTGGTGTGGAATTTCTTAATTATATATAATTTAGAATTAAGTTGAATAAATCAAACAAACCCAAATTTATTAAGAAAAATTGTTGAAACTATTTCTTTCCTTTACAAGCAATGGAATTGATTAGAAAACAAACCTTAAACTGGTGTAAAATAATAGCTGGTTTAAACTGGTTAAAATAAATGAATGCCAAAAAAGTTAGTTAATTTTTCTCCTTATATATTTTGAAATTTTAATGTTACTGGACTCACAACTAAAATAGGTTAGAAAAAATCAATTTAAGAAAAAAAAATTTTTTTGTTAAAATACATTATTTTGCCTTAATTAAAACAGTATCTTTGTTGAAAATACATCTTGAATTTTTTTTAAATACAATTATTTATGTTTGTTTTGAAGTTTCTAAAAAAAATTCAGTGTTTCAAATGTTTAATATCAAAATGTCTGTTTTTTTGCTGTATGTTTTTACAGATTAATTTTCATGAAGTTGAACAATACATTTCTGTTTTATATTTACAAAAATATAATCTTGATGAATTAAATTTTATTGTAAAATTATAATTTTATTTATATAAATACATTTATTTAACTTACATTCATAATGTAAATCAAAATTTATTTTTATTTTTCAGTAATAAATTCTTAAATTTATTAACAGTTAGTATGAATTCTGATAGTTATTCAGTTTTTTCCCAATGTTGTCAGTATTAATATTTTGCTTAAAATTAAATCAATTTTAATAATAGATACTTTAAAAAGTCCTTTTAAAATTTAATGCATTTTCTTTCTAGGAGAAATTAGATGTAGATCATGATGAAAGCTTTAAATGCATGAAAGATAAATTAGAAAATGCTGAAAAGAATTATATTACTCAGATGGATGAATTAAAATCTCGTATTTTATTACTTGAAGAAGAAATGTGTGCTTTGAAAACTGAGAAGTCAGAATTGTTAAAAGATCAGGAAAAATTACGAAAAAGTGAAGATGCTATAAAACTTGAATTGAAATTGAAAGAAGATGAACTCAGTAAACTTCAGCAAAAGCTTGAAGTAACAAATAAGGAACAGGTGTCAAAAATTCATAATTTTCAAGAAACAATGAAAGATAAAGAAAATATGATTTTAAAACTAAAAGTTAACATTGAATCTTTAAAAAAAGAAAATTCTGAAAGAAATGAAGAATTGAAAAGAAAAATTAGTTTACTGGAAGAAGAAAGAGAAAATTTAATGATTCAAGCTCAAGAACGTGTTTCAAATACAGAAGCAAAATGTAGAGAAGATATTAAAGCTTTGCAAGAGAAAAACAATAAATTGCTTTTAGAAAATAGGGAAATTGTAAGTAGTTATTTACTTTATTTCCTTTTCTGTTAAGAATTGTGAGCATCTGTTGCATCAAGAATTTTAATACAGTTAAATATGCTGATAAATTTCATTAATTTTCAAAATTTCCTTTTCTTTGTTAAGAACAAAGATTGTATCAATAAAAATTAATCAAAAGTTATTTGATAGAGCTATTTGTATACATTTCAATGTTATCTTTTATTAATTTGAAATGTTTTCATACATAAATTATAGGGAGAAGGGGGCATCTATGTTTCAATATATTTTGGTTTTTTATATGTATAAGAAGTATTGCTAATGTGGGTAATTTTTAAAACAAAAAAAAAAAAACATAGTTTGCTTTGATTGTGCTTTTGAAAAAATATCTTGTTTGATTTTGTAAATGATAACATGCATTTCTAAGAATAAATCTTAAAAGATATAAAGAAAATTCTCACATAAATTATTTTTAGAATTCGTAGAAATAAAAAAATTCAATGAAATTTGTTGAATATGTTTTTGAATAGAATTTTGTGTTGGGTGTTTTTGTTTCTTCTGTACATGTGTACTATTGTTAATTCAGATACTGATTGTATTAGTCACTCAAATCAAATGTTTTGTTTTTGAATGTCACTTTGTTTTCAAAATAATAATAATAATAATAAAAAAACGAACTCAAGTGATTAAATTATAAATAAAATAAATAAAAAAAAAGGATTCCGCATGATAAAAGAGACTCAAAGGCCTCATTGAAAAATCTTTATTTCTGAAACAATTTTTTATTTTTAAGTAATTGTTCAAGAATTTTGAAAAAGTGTGTTGCATTTCTGATTTTTAAAAGTATTTTGCTTTGTTGCTCATCATGAATATATCAATAAAATAAATGTGTTCACATGTTAATAAATAGACAAGTTTTAGGGTAAATGGTGGAAATGTTATATTTATTTGTTGGTCTGTAATTTTTTAACTTTATGTTATTGAATTGTTCAGTAGCGCTTGTTAGCAAGAATTAATCATTAATTGTTATTTTCATTTAATGATGAAGTTATTACATTTATTTTCTTAAAGTGCTTTCATTGTATTTATGTGTTGAATAATGCAATAATGACTAAAACTTTAATCAGATAAAAATCACATTTTTTACTTTCTTTTCTTCTTTGATATACTTGTAAATAATTCATTACTAGATTTATTTAGAATAATTATGAGGTTATGGATTTCCTAAAAATTGTTATTCTAAAAAAATGTTATATACTTAAAAATAAATTTGTTAAGTGAAAGTTAAATAATGAAGTTTTCAGTGAATAAATTTAAATGTCAAATGGTTCATCATTAAAAATCTTTCTTTGTTTATATCCTTGTAAATGACATAATAGATGCAATATCAGAAAATACATTATTTCACTTAAGTATATGCAAAATATATATGCTATGAAGTCATTATTTTAAAAATTCAAGTGGTTTTTGTGAATTATATGCAGTTATAAATACTTTTCTCTTTTAGGAGAAATTAAACAACAAAATCAGCCAAATTGATAAACAATTATGTGAAAATCAACGTATTGCAGAATCCAGGGAAATAGCATCCCATAAAGAAATTTCTCTTTTGAAAGACCAACTTGCAAAAGCCGAAGAAAAATTTTCTGAAGTAGAGCAGAAGAAACAAGAAATAGAAGCAGAATTATCTGGTAAAGTGAGAAAGCTTGAAGAAGAAAATTCATCTCTTTTGGGAAAGACTAATCATTTTGAAAGTCTAAAAGCAGAGAAGGAAGAATTAAACGAAAAATTGAAACAAGCTGAGCAGCAAGTGACATCAGTAAAAATGTTAGAAAGTGAAAGAGATAAATTAAGAAATGAAAATTTGAAAATTGTTGAAGAATTGGAACTTCTAAAATCATCGCAAAATAACGAGGCCTTACAGGAAAAAATTGAAGCATTAGAAATAAGTGAAAAGAGTGTAAGAAGTGAGTTAGAAGAATTGAAAAAAAGTAAAGAAATTTTAGAAAATGAATTAGCTGAGCTAAGAAGCTTATTTGAAAAAGAAAAATCAGATTTAAAATCTGAGAAAGAAAGACTCTTGAAGCAGATTGATTTACTTGAAAAGATGTCTTCTGATCCTCAAAGCAAAGCATCAAGAGATTACATTGCAGTAATAAGAGGAGAATGTGAAACAGCTATAAAAGCAAAGGAAGAAGAAATGGAAACTAAACTAAAGCATCTTGTAAGAGACTTTTGTATTCAAATGGATGTCAAAGATAATGACTGTGATAAAATGGTATCGGAATTGATGGGTAATTACTCTTTTTTTTTTTTTTTTTGGAATTTAAAATTTGTTCATTTTTACCCTTAATTTTGCAGCTTTAATTTAATCATATACATATATATATTCCTAACTCCTAAATTTCATAAAAATCCTATTAAATTTAGAACTATAACGAATGGTTTTAAAACTTATATTACACATCCGGGCAAGAAGCTACAAAATATTATTCAATCCACATTATATAAAATTGATAATTCTATTATCTTTAAGAAGAGTATAGACATTATATTAAGTATATGTAAGGTAAAAAAAAATATTTCTATTCATGCCTATGATTTTGAAGTTTTATTTAACTCCATAGATATAGAAGACATGTTTTAGATTCTTAAAATATCCTATAAAAAATATTTTTTTAATAAGAATAAAATTTGATAAATAACTTTTTATTTTCAACTAGTATAAAATTATACTTATACTTTCCATAATAACTCTTATTATCAGTAAATTAAAGGTTTACCACAAGGGTAAACTGTAACTGTTTAGCCGATATTTATTTGCACTTTTATGAAAATGATTGTATTAATTAAGGATCTTGTTACTTTTTTAGGTATATCGATGACCTTATTTTTAGTGATATAGTATATTTTATACCTAGCTTTAATTATTATCCTCATTATTTAAAATTATTAAAAACTAATTACAATAATGAATCGGCTAACTTTTTGGACCTTCAATGAAACGTTAAGAATAATTTGCTAGTAATATTTTTGATAAAAGACTCTTTTGATTTTTTAACATTTTAAAAATGCCATTTTGGTGTAGTAACGTACACATATCAATATTTAAAAATATTATCTTAAATTTTATAAAAAGAAACAATGATTTAGTTACTGATAATGTATTAAAACAATGTAATTATAAAAAATTCTGTAATAATTGCTTGGAATACAACCGTTAATATAACATAGAAATTTTTAAATATATTTCTGTTATATTAACTCTATTTTTTAATTTAGATCATTAATTTATTTAAAATATCTTATGATTAGTTTATTTTGAAAATATCTTATGTGCTTAGTTTAATTGCAAAATAACTATCTAGGTGGCGCAACTGTTTTTTTCCCCTTCTTGTGCTAACACTTCTATTTTAACTTAATTTAGTTCAGGATTTTTGCATAAGATGCTTGTATTCACATTTCTTTATGGTTTTCATTTTTACATGTAAGTTTTTATCCTAGTTTTTTCTTATTATTTCTTTCTATGAGAGAAACATTGTTCTCTTTTCATCATTTCATTTGACTTTATTGTCTGGTTTATCATCCACATGTGTTAGAAATAGGCTTAACTTTTCTACATGGCTCTGTTTTTTACTATTATGTCAAAAATTTCTGCTGTACAGAGAAGGTGGATCTATAAAGCATTGCTTAATCCTAAATCGCTGGCCTAATTCGCATTGCTTAATCCTAAATCGCTGGCCTAATTCAGCGAGCGGCTTAGAAATCATAATAGGTCTCCATTTTAGTCCAAGGACTCTTTTTGTATCTACATTTGTTATGTCTCTTGAACTCCAATTTCTTTCTTCTTTGGCATTGTAGTTTGGTTATACAACTTTTTCACTTGGTATCTTATTTTATTTTATTCTACTAATATATAAACTGCTGTTTGTAAAAAATGCAACACCATGAAGGAATCATCAGAATTAAATGAAATTTA
The DNA here is from genome assembly GCA_019973955.1 of Trichonephila inaurata madagascariensis. Taxonomy (NCBI): domain Eukaryota; kingdom Metazoa; phylum Arthropoda; class Arachnida; order Araneae; family Nephilidae; genus Trichonephila; species Trichonephila inaurata. The sequence goes on along the minus strand of BMAV01015649.1, from coordinate 120,892 downwards.
ATGCACAAACGACTTGTATTAATACAAATAAAGGATGAAATTTTTAAAGCGAAAAAAACAACAATATTAAGTGTTCGAAATAAGTATTTGGTGTAGTTACCACATGCTGCAATAAGTGCTGCTATACGACGTGGCATGGAGTTAAATTTTGAATGTCTGCTTGTGGAAGAGAATTCCATATTGCTTGTATGCATACAAAAGTTCGCCTTTTGAAGCTGCAGGACACAGATTACGAGCGAGATGCCGACCAACCAATTCCCACACATGCTCAGTATGCGACATATCCGGCGAATAAGCAGGCCAAAGAAGAAGTTGCATGTGTTGGGCTGAACAGTCTTTGCAACGTGTGGGCGTGCTTTATCCCGCTGAAAGATAGCTCCAGGGATGCCTCGAAGGAAGGGAACGACTTTGGGCTGTAGCATTCATGGATGCACCTGCTGTTTTTCAGATTACCCTCAATACATGCAAATCAAATAGTCCATGATACGAAATTGCACCCCAAACCATAACTCCAGATGTTAGGCAACTATGTCGTTCGATAGCGCACTCTGAAAGGCAGGGTTCACCGGCATAGCGTCTAACATGAATGCGGCCATCATGGTTCCACAAATTCGTCTGAATGGATAACTTGGTGCCAATCAGCTTTACTATTTACGTAACATCCTATAGTTATTTCCTGCAAAGTTCATCTAATTCTGATGATTCTTTCATGGTGTTGCATTTTTTACAAACAGCAGTGTGTGCATATATATATTCCCTATTTAAATGGCTCTAAAGTTTTAAATGAGAGATTTACTGGTATAAACTGAAAGATGAAGATGATTTACAAGTTATGTATAAAACATTCATTTCATTCTCACTATATGATTCTATATAACTAAGTGCATTTAAAATGAATTAAATGGTGTCGTAAGAAGCTTGTAAGTTCTAATTGAGGCATATAAGGTTTGATTTCATGCTGAAATTAAGAATAATGCAAAGAAAATAAATGAGTTACTTTTTATTAAAAATGTATATTATAAAAATTCAATTAATTTAACTGCATTAATTATAAGTACAGAAAAAGATCTTTTTTAGATGTTTGGTTTTTTATCACATTTGCTAAAAACAAATTCAATTTGTTGACAAGCATTCTTCACATTAAAAATTTTGGTATAATCTACTTATTTTAATAAAACTTCAAAAAAAAAAAAAAAATTATGAAAAATTCCAATTATGGAATTATTGAATAAATATTTCTACAGAACTTATGAATAGTGTTTTCAATAAAAATTAAATATTCACATGTGAGATGTTTTCAATTTTATTATTTGAATGTAAAAGTAAGTTGATGAAGGGGGGAGGGTATTGCTTTAAGATTGATTCAAAATAAATATACCCTTTCATTATACTGAAATTTCATTTAACATAAATTTTTTCTTGTATTCAGAAAAGAATCAAGATTTAGAAGAGAGACTGGTAAAAGAACACCGGAAAGAAATAGCAGAGTTACGCCAAAACTTATTTGAAAAAGAATGTGCCTTAGATGAAATGAGAGATAACTATGAAGAAGTTCTACAAGTAAATACATTTTTAAATCCATAATATTTATTTAATTTCATATGTGGTTACTTTCTAAAAAGCAGATTATTTTGTTGTCAGTATAATACATTTCCTTAATATTAAAGGACTCTTTACTTTTAATTATATTAATGTTTATGTAAGTTATACTAAAAATTTCTTTAAATTCTTGATCAATTATAATCAGTATAATATATAATCAGTAAAATATATAAGAGGGTTAATATTTTGTATTTATTTAATTTTAAACAGTTAATAATAAGTTTTTAAATTTATCTGTGTATACATTTGTAGGAGAAAGAAAAGAAATTAAAGGAACTTCAGTCAACTATAAAAAAGCTATCAGAAAATTCAAATAACAATGATGTTGCTCTTATCTCTACAGAAAGTTCTGATTGGGATGACACTTGGGCAGTGCCTGAGGAGGTAATTGCTTTTTTAAATAGGTAAAACAAAATGTGAATGATGTTGTAAATAATATGGTGTGTAGAATTAGTACAAATGATTATCAACTATAGTATAAATTCGAATTTTAAAATTAAATTCACACCTGTAATTGAACTTATGCAAAGAAATAATAACTGTTATTTTTAAAATTAAAAAAAAATATTGAAAAATTAAAACTTTTTTTCATTTATGCATTTTTTATATATTTTGATTAATATAATTTTCTTATTTTTTAGAGTGTAGATAATTCTAGTCCTAATTGCAATGAATCATGTAAAGATCATGTTCAACAAATAGAATCATTGCAAAATGAAGTAACTAAGTGCAAGTAAGTTATATTCTGAAGGAATTTTGCTGAGTAAAAAAAATTAACACAATTTTTAGTATTTTACTAGCTGCATGGCCTGGCATTGCACAGGTTTTCTCTACTTTTATAAATTTTCCCTTTTTTTCACAAAAAAAAAGCACTTCTAATACTATTTTTCTAAATGCCCCCCCCCCCCCCCCCCTCTCCTAGCCTGACATTGCTCAGGCTTTCTCTTTTCCTCATGACACCAGGATTTCTGTGTATGTTTGTACACGCACAATGTGTGATTTCTACAATTATGTCAAAAAATTTCCCTTTTTTGAAATTTGTTCCATTCCACTTATTTTTAATTTTAGACATGTTTCTTTCCCCTCTCTATAGCCTGAACACGGTTTTTTTAGTGTAAAATTATTGTTCTATCTTCCCCTCCTCACAGATAAGATATAGCTTCAAATTTTGATGCATGACGTATAAAAAAAACACATTGCTTTAGAATTAAAAAATTATTAATGTGAAGCAATAAAAAGAAAACGATTCTGATGTGCTAAGAGTAAAACAAAAAACGTTCATCATTTTTTAATAATAGTTAAGTTTCTAAGAATTTAAAATAATAAAACAGATTTATAAGATTTTCATGAATCAATTAATCAATTGTTACATATATAGTTTGCTTAAAAATGTCTCTAAAATGTATTTTGATCCTAAATAATAGAGAATGTACTTTTTAATTAACAAAGAATTCATTTAGTAATGAAATAATAGAAATAATCCTTTTAAAAAAATATTTATATTTATTAAAATCAAATTTCTATAAGTAATAAATAAAAGAAAAATTTACTGATAGCTATTGAAATGATTGCTTTTTTCTGAACATTTAAATGTTTGATTAAACATATAAATATATATAAGTTAGAAAAAAAACAGTATGGGGGAAAGCCTAGATATATATATACATATACTGAAAAAAACATTTAAAAAAAAAAAAACGATCTGATAAAAACATTTTGATATTTTATTTTAACCTTCTACTGTGTTAAGTAAATTACGTAAACACGTATCTGACTAAAAAAAAGTATGTTATACAAAACTAACATATTCATTATTTTCACAATAATTTTATGTGTTATAACAATTTATATAATATCTTTTTTTTAAATTCATTTTTATTTACATGCAAAGTTTTGTTTTGTAAAAAAAATGAAAAGTTTTTTTTCAGGCTTCCTTTTTAAGTTAATGCCTTGAAATTTTTTTTCGATTGCAAGCAATGGTCATTTTTAAACAAAAATCAAGCTTAAATATTTCTCGCAAAAAGGGAAGAAAACAAAAAACACAATTTTTTTAAAAAAACCTCGTAATTTTAAATCTGTACAAAGAGAGATTGAAAAATGTACTTATAAAAATTACGGGTTTTTTTTAAAAAAATTGTGTTTTTTGTTTTCTTCTGTTCGTTACATTTTTGGTTTAAAAATGACCGTTGCTTGCAATCGGCATATGAAGTTTAAAGTCTTTAACTTAAAAATGAAGCCCGAAAAAAAAAGTTAAAACTTTAACAGATTACGCAATGCGAAATTGAATATCCTTTTCAGTTTCGAACCTAGGAACCACCGTTTGATAAAGAAGCGCTCTAGGCATTCACGCTATAGGTTCCTACAGGGAAAGGCATTGAATTGACCTTTAAAAATAAAGGATTTGTTCATTTATGCATTGCGTTATTTGTTAAAGTTAAAAAAAAAATTTCGGGCTTCATTTTTAAGTTAATGCTTTCAAACTTCATATATCGATTGCAAACAACGGTAATTTTTAAACAAAAAACTTTAAAAGAAAAGTAATGCTTACATATTTGTCGCAAAAAAGGAAAAAAACGAAAAACACATTTTTTTTTTTAAAAACTATTTTTTAAGATATTTTATCAATCTTTGTACAGATTACGTATAATATCGTTGTACTCAGGGAAAAAAAAGTTTTGTGAGATTATTTTTATAAAGAAGTTATTAAGTATTTAAATAAAATTTTGAGTATTTTTTGAAAAATCGTAAAAAAAAAAAGCAGTTTTTGACATTAAATTTTTTAAATGACCGATTCTAAAAGAGAAAAGTATGAACTTTTTCAGTGTAAAATATTATTTTCATTAACGCAAAAGAAAGTGCAAGCGGAACAATTTAGAATTCATATTAAAAAAAAGGAACCGATTTCGACTCATTTTAAAAAATACAAAATATAATTATTTTGTAAAATAAATTATAGCATATTGTGGCAAAGTAAATGATCTTTCCGAATCTGTAATTATTTTTTGTGTGAGTCTCATGAAAAAAATTAGATCGCGTTTTAAAAACGTCTGAAGAAAAAAAAAAGAAGCTTCTACTAATGGTACTAATTATGTGTTTTAAGGTTTTTAATTAATATCTTTTTAACTAATTGGAATATAAATGGTCACAATGGATTCCTCGGATCATTCCCGAAATTTTGGTACCTTCGGCGAGTTTCTGGGTTCAGATAGATACGTTTGTTTACCTACGAATTTTAAGTGTAGATTACATTACATTTGACGATGATTTTAATGCATTAAATTTAATAGAATTGTGTATAAATTTAGTTTTTAGAGCCGTGACCGTACATTGAGTCAATTTTACAGACAAATATAATGGACTCCAGTGTCTAAAATATTATTACCTCAATTATTTAAATTCTAATTCATGATACAAAATATAATTTGGTACAAAACTTGCGCTACAAACCCTATAAAAACAACACTATTATTTGGAAAGGAAGATATTTAAAACTGTTAACAAAAGTTGTAACTGAAATGTTTTTCTTAAATTGTGTGCTAATTGGGATGACTAATATATTTAATAATTCAAACTCTACATTTTGAATTTGTCAATATTTTCCACTGACTTTCATGTACACAATATTTTGCATTGGGATCATTACTGTACCTTGAAGATAAAAAAAAAATTTAAGAAATAATTTGCATTTTCTTCAAAAGTATAAATGCCAATGGGGGGGGGGATGGTGTACCTCTTCGATGTTGCATCCCCCCCTCCTGTTTTTTTGCATTCCTTTTTAGGAGGTATCACTTTGTACTTTATTTCTTTTCCAAGAACTTTCCTGCCTCATTAATGAGACAGCATCTGTTTTATTTATTTACATTGTTATTTTTACTATCAATTTCATTTTGGCATCCAATGAGAGGCCAATTTTGTAAAGTACTTTTTCCTTACTGTATTTTATATTCTTCCCCCTGTTCTCAAGAATTTTAAGAAGATTCCTCATTCAGGACTCTTTTGTTCTTGTTTGTTCACTCTTTACAGCTCGAAACCCTTTGGGTGAGCTTAGTTCTCCCGGGTAAGCAAGTATGAATGCTGGGATATTTGCACTTTTCATAATATAGGGTCATTAAAAAAAATTCTACTTCTGAATTTTTCTTTGTAAAGATGCATTCAAAATTTTCTATTTTCCTTAGTTTTATGTAAATACTTAGGTGATTAATTTGCAATCTCCTTAATATTATTCTATTTTCAGCTCTGAAATTAAAGAACTTAAGGTATTGTTACGCCTTAGTCCTCCTGAATCAATGGTAAATTGCAGCAGAAAAGATCCTTCACAATCAATTCCAGAACCAACAGAGTTTGAGGTATTTAAAAAATTTTCATTCTAATGTTAAGAAAAAATAAAAAAATTCAATTTTTCAATAATTTTTAATTTTTTTTCAGTATTTGAAAAATATCATTTATGAATATATGATGGGAAAGGAACCAGTTGTAAGTATTTTTCTGTTTACTTTTATTTTAAACGATATTCAATTTGCGTAATAGAACGATACCAATAAAACAAGTATTGTTACATGTATTTTATTTAATCTGAAATAAAGAAATTGCTGAGTTTTTTACTTTTGAATTTTAGAGTATATTCACTTAAGAAGTTTAAAATTTCCAACTTTTTACTATGTGAGTTATACATGGAGATATTTGGTAAACAATATGCTTAAGCCAAGAATGTATTTTTTTCTTCAAAAATTTAAAATCTGTACATAAGTTAAATTTGAAAAAAAATTCTTGTAATTTTTAAATATGTTGCCAAAACACAAGCGATATATTTTCCAATAAAATTCCAGTAAAGTAAGACACCAACATTTGACTGCTTTAGATAACATTACTAGAAATAAAGCTAACACATTTTTTTCTATAACCTTCTGCCTCATTTTTTTTTTGTTTGGAAAAGGAATCATTGGCCTATGTTTCATGCCCCGGAGAGAAAAAAAAAATTGCCACATGAGCAATATACATTCAGACATTGCAAGGAGTGAATGTATATTTTGAGAACTATACAAAAACACTAGAAGTTTCATCCAAAAAATTGTAACTGCTTACACATGGTTTTGGTTTCCCCCGAGATTAGCAGATCCGTATACAAGTCGATCTCTTACTTTATATGTGGGGAAATATATGGTGTATTATATGTGACTGATGAAAAATATGTATTTTTTTTTTAAATCTTATGTTAACTAATAAAGCTATTTTCCATTCCAGACTTTAGCGAAAGTAATAGCTGCTGTTCTCAGGTTTAGTGATACTCAAACTCAACAGGTTATTAGGAGAGAAGAAGCTAGGCATCCTATGGTAAATATAGAGAAACAAGTTTTCTGATTTTGCCTTTATCCATGGAGTTAAAATTTTTTTGTACATTGTGCTCTGGAGTGGAGAGAAATATTTGAGAGAAAACTCAATATGTTAACTAATAAAAGCATTTTAAAGTTTTATTTTGAATATTTGTACAGTAATACCCTGACTTATGCAATTTTCAAATCGTCATTGCCAGCACCTGATGAAATTGGTTATTTTATTGAAGTCATCGATCTTGCCAGGCAAATAAATTCAGAAGTGGATAGTGATGATGTTTAAGAACTGCTGGATTTCAGCAATCATTATAGAAATGCATGAGTAAGAGCAAGATACAGAGTCAGTAAACCCAGTTAAATCGAAAAAGGGTAACAAACTTTAGAAAAACTGCTCTTCAAACAACTAGGAGCGTATTTTTTCAACAAAACAAATTATTAGCATGGTATGAGGAAATTTTGTCAGAAAAAAATCTTTCAGCCAGCAGATTACTTTGCTAGATTTTATGAAACCTTCTACATTAAAATAATTTCGGTTTGTAATTTTGTATATGTTATCTAAGAATTTATTAAATGTTTTTTTCATCTCTGGCCCCAACTAAAAATTTATATGCAAAATTATACCCTACTTATGTGAATTCAACCTACGCGACTATCACTCCATCCAACCTGTCGCATAAATTTTAGGTATTACTGTATTCAATTTCCAAATTATTCTAAGCATGTAATAAATTTAGCCAGTATATGATTTTAAGAAAGAAGATATATAACATACATGTCAATGTGATTTTTCAGAATTTATAACATTCATTGGTTGATATTAATAATTACCAATGCATTTGGTTATAGATTTTAAGTACACATGTGTAATGGTAATTTTCTGTGCAAACAGCTTGATGTCAGTTGCTTGTTTTTCACAAATTTTATTGCAATTTAAGATGATTTAGAACTCAATTGTTCCAGTACAAAATTAAAAAGATTGGAAAATTTTTAAGTAATGAGAGATTCCTGTTACAATCAGTTGTGGTGGGCGAAATAGAACGATGAGAAAAGTTAAGGCTAAATATAAGAATTACAAATGAAGCAGTAATGATTTATTCGAATCTTTGTGAACCCTGTCAAAAGAGATAATGTTCTAAGAAAAGGCATAGTTAAACCAATTGAAATCAGTGAGTTTGATTCAAGTTGATGGAGACTTATTTTATCAAGACCATCTAATGAGTCACACTGACCAAACTTCATTGCTAATTAACAGATGTATTCTAATGAAATATTTTGATACTGTAATCATTTATACATGAAAAAGTATTTTTAATATTCATTTGCATGTTACAGTTTTAGACTAATTCTTTATTTCTACTTCAGAGATAGATGCTGCTGCATGAAGTGCCTTCAACTTGCATCTAATCAAGATTAAAATGGTGCTTATTTAATCTTGCCTATTGCATTTCTTCAATAATCATTGCATGAAAAACTTTTCATTTTGTGTAAATAAATGTTTAATGTTTTAATTAATTTCAATAAATCTATTTGACAATTTGATATGATGTATTATTTATTAATCTTCATATAAATTTTGGCTTATTTAAAAAACAAACCCTGCATAATACTAGCATTTTTTTCCCCTTTCATTAAGCCATCTCTTTATTTATAAAACTATTCATTTTCTGATTCTTCTAAAATTTGTTTATTTATATAGATGACTCACTGGTTGAGCTCCAAGTAGTTGCCTCTTTAATTTGAAAAATGGGAGAGGACCAATTGCAATATACCCTTCCATTTAAAGGTTCTCTTCAGAAATGGAGTTGCATCATCTACCATTTTGTAAATCAGTACTTGTTTATAAAGTTTTTTATATGCATCAGTTGATTTCAAGATAAATATTTACATTACTCTAAAGTGCTTATGTATTAAAATCTTTATATATGAAATTAAGTGATTTATTTACATGATGGTTCTGTTTCATTCTTAAAAATTTTTTACAAAGGATAATTTAACATAACATCTTGTCGAGCCAATTCCAACAACATAGGATCGTCGAAAAACTTGTTTATGCTGACATCTTCACTTAAGCCCTAAGGGAGAAAAACATATTTTTTACATCTTGTCATGCAAAACATTGGAATTTTAAAATGAATTAAAAACTTCATAGAACTTACCTTTCTTCTCCTGGTTTTAATCATAAATTCTCTGGCTAAATGTGCTGCTGGTTGTGGCTCCAGAGGTCTTATAACTATACTCTTATCCAAGGGATCTCCTGGTACAATCTTGTAAAAAAAATTATATTTTGAATAAAAACAAGTGCATTTGAGAATGAACATATATACACATTAAAATTTGGTTTGAGTATATTACCTGCCAGTGGTGAAATACAGACAGACAGAATGCTTGTCCTTGGGTGTGAGTTCTCAAATCAGTTTCAAATCCAAATGAATCAATTGCAGGAATAAAAGCTTTGATTGTATACAGTGGGGATCCAGGAACAGGTGCATCTTGAGTAACATGACCTCTGTAAATACATAGGTACTAATATATTAAATTTGCTAAAGCTTATTTACATGTATTCTTAGTTCATACACTTGGGCTAACAGCATTATGTAATTTATAATATGTATAAATGTAAAAAAATTTTGCAGTGGTCTTTAATCTTTAACAGGACTATTATTAAATGCAAGTGGAATAACACAAACGTACCGACGACGAGCTAATACAGTATAAACTGCAGACACACAATCGGCAGGTGCTTGAACTTCAACAAAATTATAAGGTTCCATCAAACGAGGAGTAGCCATGAGGAAAGCGGAATAAGCAACTCGTCTAGCAGTGGGAATAATCTGTCCTCCACCTCTATGAATAGGCTCACCAGCAATTACAGCATCAAGGATTTTAAATTTGACATTACGAATTGCTAAAAGATATTACTACAGTTAGTTTGAAAAGCATTTCAGTGCAAAAGTTGATTGAAATTATTAATTTTTCAAAAACAAGCGTGAACAATATACATTACTTACGTTCCTCACATAAAGGACCTTCTCTAGTTGCCCATTGGAAGCCTTGAACAATACTATCTTTTACCATGCTTAATAAGCTTTTGTCTACCTAAAATTCCAAAACCAGAGCATGAAAATAAGATTGGAAAAGTAATGTGCATATCATACATAAATAATATGACTAACCTCAGAAGGTAAAGTATCATCAACTAAAATATTAGGTCCTGTGGTATCTGGTCCAAAAGCCCAAATAGAACGAGCTGCAAGTAAGTCCCAATCGTATTTGGTCTGAAAGAATTCTCCAAGTCTTTTGCGATTCCAGTTAATTTGCACAACTTCATTTTCAATGTCCTCAGCTAATCCTTTTTCCAGAGGTTCAGCAATCATGGTTAATTTGTTTCTAACACAGAGTAAATACATATACTATTCAAACATGGTTTTTTATTTTTTTTTACAAAACAACTATTCTTAAATCTAGAAGCTTATGCATGCAAGTTTATTTCTTTTAAATTAGATAAAAACTTACTTAACTTTCAGTCTTAGAAAAATGTATTATTGTATATTGAGAACAAACAATACACACATACTTTTTATTAGGAGTTTCAGCAAAACATTTTAGCGAGGAAGTTTCAACTACTGTTTCGCAAAAGCATACAACAGGATCTGCTACTTTAATATCTAAAAAATTAATGCAGGAAATAAGTATCAATTCTGACATTATACATATTAAGTTATATTCACTGCAATGTAATACATACCTATTTCTGAATACATTTTTCTTAAATCATGCATCACACAATCTAAGTATAGCTCACCAGTACCTAAAATAATGTGTTCACCGGACTCTTCAATCTGAAAACCATTGCAATAAATAAATATTTAGATCAATAAAAATAAGATATAATTTTAAATAAAAACAAGTTACATGTTATTTCTGCAGCAATATTATAAATTTTTAGTGAAGACGTTCTTTTTAAGAAAGAGTTATAATTCATTTATGTACACACTACATGCACAAAGTAATACCAGATTTTTTTTTAAAAAAAAATAAAAGGATAAGAATAATAGAAGTTTTTAAATGGAGCAAAGAATGAAAATATCCTTATTACACACACACTGCCAAAAGCCAAGAATAAAGCAGTAAAATGTGAAAAAATTGACAAGTACAAAATGTGGTAGCAAAGTAGTCAATATGTTCATGCAAGAAACAGAATAATGAATTTTAATAAGTGAATTTATTAGAATCATTACGTAATCCAGCATTTATAAGTTCTGTGATCATATAGTTATACTAAATTAAGAGTGTTCAATCATGCTTTTCGTGAAGTGATCAACCACCTCAGAATAAAATAATTGTTATTCCTTCTTCAGAGCAGTCTGTAAATGTGTGAGTGACTGGAGATGGGTAATGTGCAGACACAATATGTCCAAGGGCATAGCAAAGATTTTCATTGAGATTAACAAGTTAGAGCAAGTAAGCCAACCAATCCATGTTTACATTCTCCAGTTAAACGATGATGTTGGCTCAATGGGTATTATCATGAAGTGATAGCAAGACCATCCGCTGCAGCACAATCTTGCAGTGGGTTGGATTTCATCCATACTGGACAGTTATCACAGAAACATGTCTACAGATATGCAGGTTAGTGCCATACCTCAATGAAATCCTTGCTCTGATTTTGATGCTTCCATATTGGAATGTGTGATGTCTGGGCCTGATTGCATGTTCTCTCCAAACCTTTATAAGCTTGTCATCTGGCTCCAGGCAGATCTCGACCAATTCGCAAATAAAATATTGGCCCAACTGTACACAGTTCCAATTCACATGTTGAAGACTTCACTTTAATTATGTCCTTTTGGAGTGGATAGAAAGAGGAACACAAATCCAGGTACTTAGACATACATTCCATTCATGCTTAGCTTTCAGCACTTACTAATGCAGATATCATTTTACCAATGGAGACTGCAACCCATAAATGTCAAATGTGGAAGTCACCCTTTGATCTTGCTTAGCTGCAGCAGCAATATATTCATCTTCTGCAGGAATTATAATCCTTTGCAGACTGGCTACAAGTCTCCAGACAACTGTTTTGCATATTTGGAATTGTTTTTGTTGTGAAATGACAGAATTATGTGCATTAAAAAAAAAAGATTTAACTGTTCTGCTTCAAGGCATCCTGCACCATGCTAGTACTCACATCCTTACAATTGTTTTCTGGAAGCTATGTCTAATTGTAGGAAAGTTCTTTAACTTTTTATTAGAACTTGTATGCAACTATTGTAACCCTTTACAATACTGGCTTTTTATACAATTGCCCTTTTTGCATATTTCTCTACAAGAAACTGTGATTGGCTATCACATAACATATTTGCATACTTCCATCTACTGCTGGAGTGAACTCTAGCTTAATACTAAATTTAGAATGACATTTAGAATTTTCCCCTTTGTGCTTAACTTTGGGCAGTGAGTGTATGTATTCATTATTCCATCCATAAATCCATTTATAATTGTAATGAGATTATATACACTTTTGTGTATAAGAAAAAGATTAAAATATTAATTGGAAACATTTGTTATTACCTTGGTTGATAAAAGAGGATATGATTTGTTCACTTTTCGCAATCCACCTAACATTTTAGGTAATTCAGAAGGATTTACAGGCTCAACAGCAATTTTGATCACAGAATTTGTATTAAATTTTAGAGGTCTAAAAATATACAGTTCTGATGTTTCATTTACATCTACAATAGTAGCAGTTTTTACAATAGGTTGATCGATTCCTTCTATAAGAACCCAATTTCCAGCTGGAACTCTATTCACTTCTATTTTATACCTGAAAAATAAAAGCAAAATATAACACTTCAGAATAAACAAAAACCAAGTTACATGAACATAATAACAGCAAACATAAATAAAATCTCTCATGGAATTTAGCTTATTTTTTTACAGCATCACTTACTTACTAGCTTCATTCCCTTACAAAAAAATATTTTATAAGAAAAAACACTTCAATGTGATATTTTTTTAAAAAATTGAGATAAAAACCTTCAAAATTTTTACAGCAAACACTAGTTACTGTTTCCACAATACAATGGGTCAGGAATGAAGAATATAATTCATTATTGCTTCAAATTTGCAAAACAGTTAAGATAAAACTAGTTTAATGAATATATGGAAACCATGAAAATAAAATGAGAAGACTGATAACTTTGCCAAGGAGGACCAAAATTCCCCTTAAACATTCCAATAGCTTTACCTTACCAATGCTGATGCAATAGGCCCCAGATGTAAACTTACCTCCCA
>BMAV01015649.1:65990-107659 GCA_019973955.1 Trichonephila inaurata madagascariensis | reverse complement strand
GGAGATGAAAATATTCCCTGATGGCCAATGAAGTTACAATACATATCCTCATTGTCCTGACATTCAAATTTCTCCAAAATATATTTTTCACTGTCCTACATTGGCTAAACTCCGTAAGACAGAACTAAACCCCAAGGACTATCAAGTGCTTTATTCACTTAAGGTCTTCGACATTGAAAGGGCTGTTTTTAAATGACCAATGGTAAGCATTGCTATGCTGATTTTGTTCGGTAAATAGATTAAAATCAGCTGGCTAAATTTCAGCAATCTCCATCAAGATCTTATTTTAAACTTGCTATAAAATATAAATATCCATTCATCAATGAAAATACTGACTGAATTTTCAACAATATGTTCATGTAAACAGAAATTTTAATGTAATATAGTAATCATCACATTATAACTAAATTATCAACAAATAATATTTCTCAAGAGAACAATGCTTTATTTGTCATCAATAAATTGAACAACTGCATTAAAGAACATTTCTAGGATGGAACTTGCAATAAATAAATTGAAATTAGATCATAAAAATATTAGAAAATCACCTTGCACACAGAAAATTGTAAACATTTTTTTCAACCAATTATCAAAACATTAGTAACTTGAAAACAATATCAAGTATATCGACTTTTATTTTATCAAATTTTTTACTTTTATAATGATAAAAATAAAACATGATTGAAAAAAAGTTAAAACTTAAAAGTTTAACTATGTATTCATTTTTTTTCTTTTCTTTTCCCTTCTCAGCTATCATTAGTGTTGATATGTTGCCTAAAATAACAATTCTTATTTGGTCTGGAGTCTGCTTTCTAAAATACAATAAAGAGTGAAAGCTAAATTATACCTAGCTTCAGATATCCATAACCGTCCAACAGTCATGATTCGAGAATCTTCTTCGTCTGTCGTAGTGTAAGTTTCACCTAAAATCCTAACATCTTGATTGGCTTGCAATGTTCCACTCATTACCCTGCCAAAAACATGAAAACTGGTAGCATCTTGTGTAGAATATTGCTTGGTAGTATGAACCATTAAAGGACCCTAAAATTAAAAAAAACAGGCACACACATAGCTTAATATATACAAAATATTAACATATACACCAGTGGTTTTCAAATTGTAAAATGCATATTTTTCCAGGAACACATAATTAATGATTTTTGGAAAAGGGAGGAAGATATAGCCAGTCCTGATTAAATAAAATAAAAATGGTCTTTTACTACAAATTTTAATATCTTGAGTGATGTTTTAAAGAAAGTACCTTGGACAAATGCATGAAAATTCTACAAATAATGGACTCAATCCACAGGATGTCATGGCCACATGACAGATGCAACTACAAGTAAAATTTGATGACAGTTTTGTATTAGAGTATTTGGTATGTTCAGAATATCAACCAATTATGTATCATGCACAGTTTCCCTGAACTGGTTTAAAACTGTCAAAACCAATGGAATTGTATCTCTATTATGTAATATCCAAAAAATATTTTAAGTTCAAAAATTACTTTTACAGTTTCAATTTAGATTTATAATATTTATTTAATATTTACAAAGAAAAATTTAGGGATGTTACTCATTTAAAATTATCTACAGTACACAAGATTCAGTGAAAATAAAATGCTAGGGTAAATTAAAATGCCAGCAATTATTAATATATCAATAAATATTACTGCTCATATTTTTAGAGCATTAAAATTGAGACATGATAAAATGTTTTACATATAAAACTTATCTACAAATACTAAATAATTCCAATTCTTCTCCTTACATTTAAAGTTGATTTAAAATAATTACCACAATATTACATAAATATTATTAGTTACCCTTTTAAAAGAGCATTTAACTTTTCCCGAAAATTATGTCAACAGATGGCTTATATATATATAGATATGAAATATATTCTGCCTAGCAAGTATTCAAATTTCAATCATAGCATTAAAACTAAGATATTGAAGTGAAGATGAGATTCATTTGTAGAAGAAAAAAAAAGATTCTTGATATTGATCACTTCATTTATTTACGATGAACATCAGGAGAGTTATTTGAGCATGCACTTCACTCTCGTAAGTAAAAGTACAAGAGAGGGAATTATTCAAATATCAGGTTTTTATATAAAGGAAAGAGAACAGGGAAAAACATTATATAAGAATACAGTCACATGCATAAGTGAAGAGACTTATATAAATCACATTATAGTTTAGGAAATATTGGTTGATTGATTGAATATTAGCATCACACTGTTCAGCTACACGAGGGCTTTTGGCAACGGACCACGTAATTTTGAACCATGTCAAGTGACGTGAACGACACCCGAGCTGGCCCCCCCCTCCTAACTACCACACCACACCAACGGGAGGACGTTTCAGCTCTCAACAGATTTAACGTGCATTGCTGCCCTACACGGCGGGTCTTTAGTGGTACTGGGCTCGAACTCGTGACAAGGCAAGCCACAATCCGATACCTATACCCCTCGGCCCCTAGGAAATATTGGAACCCGACAAATAAGACGTGTAAGCCATTAATGATAATTCTATTATTTGGAATTACCAAGAAAGAGCTATCAAGAATTTGAGGTCTAAAGAATTACTTATAAAGCTAGCGATATAATGTTTTAAGTGCTTTAGAAAAATATCAAATGAGATGCGCTTTGAAATAGAATATTCGGTTTTATGAATGAGATATTATAAATAAGGAAGATTCTAATTTTGAGCAGATATTAATTTAAGTTATTACAAAAATCACAATTATATATAAATAGCAACATAACAAAAGACATACATCTGGATCACAACCAGCCATAATTTCTGCCAATTCAGAACCAGAAGGACCAGTATAAATATGTCCAATTTTAAGTTTTGCATTTGCAGAAGGAGCAGGAACATGATGGACACACATATCAACAAAACCTGCAATAGATAATTAAAAAAAACACAAGAATAATAAATATTTAAGTCTGTAAAACGTCTTTTAAAAGTATCTAATTATTGAAAAACTGTAGAATAAATTTAATACCAAAAAATATTAATTACCATTAAAATCACCTACAAACTTCGAGCAGATCAATCTTAACAAAGGACGCACATTTAACTTCATTTCAGTTTTTGTCAACTTTATTGCTAATTCATCTAACAATTGAGGCAAAGCAGCATCAACATCACCAACAACCTATAGAGAAAATTTCTGATACTTTATTGCTTGAAAACACATTTTAAACTTTTTAATCAGTAATCATTTTTCAATTTTAATTAGCAATACAGAAATTCACCATTTACATCTACAGAAAAAAATCAGTATATTATTTTGCAATGTAAATATTCAGAAAAAAAAATAGATGAAATTCTCATTAGACATTTTTTATGCAACAAGTTAAATCAAGCTACTTTCATTTATAAATTATTTTTAAGGATCACTAATCTTAACAAATTAAACTAATACAAAGAACTAGTAAAATATATGCATATAATCACTATATTTTTTTTTATAACAAAATCATATTTATTTAAAAGTCCAAGAACAGTCAATTTTACACATGCTTGTTCATGCAATTTGTACAAGTAATAAATATGAGTGAATTTGAAATATTGTTGCATAAAAAATGAAATTAACACTGAAATAATTTAGTACATCATTTGTATTAAATGTTAAACCTACAAAGAAAATGAGTAATCTTGACAAAAAGAATTTATTTTTGCTCAATTAAAATACAAAATGAACATATTAGACTTTAATGATACTTTAAATAATTTGTTATACCTGTGCAAATAATTTATATAAAGGTTCCAAAATAAATTCTACAAAGCTTCTTTGAACTGAACTATGAGGAGCCTTTTTAGTAAATTTTCGCCTGGAAGAAACAAAAAATTTTAATAAAAATAATAAATTATTCATGGAGGTCTAAGACTGTTATAGATACATATGCATGCAATATATTTCAAATATGTTAGGCAAATACTAGCTCATTTATAAACAAAGATTTTGTAATTCTATAAATAATAAGAAAAACTTCTTGAACTTACTTACACATTATTAATGAATTAGAACATTTTTACTTTAAGAGAACACAAAGAAGTGCACCTTATTATATTTTACATTCTAAAGTTACAGAATTAATGAAATGATCAAATACTTCATTTAAGATATATGGACTATTAGTTTAAAATAAATAGAAATCCACACACACATATATTTTACTAACTTTAATTGACTAAACATCTTAATGATAAAATAAGAAATCATTTTTAAAAAAATTAACACAAAGATTAAAAAAATGCAACAAATAATTGAATACTTACGTTTTGCTATTGAAATATATATCACCCCATAAGCGTTTGGCAAAATCATCAATGTGAATTCCTCCATAAGTCTGTGCATACATGTGGGCAAAAGATCTCAGAGTAAAACACAAACTATATTGTGAACTTGCAAAACAAACATTGCCGAGAAGAGGTGATACAGAAATGGGATCCTTACCGTCTGCATATGTACTGAAAAATAAAAATATTACTAGCATTTATAATAATAATCACAGAGAATTACTTCAATGAGAATTAAAATTTAAGGGATTCATCATCAGTTAAATTTCAATCTTTAAGCTCTTAGAATTGCTATTTTATTAAGTATTTTATACAACACTCATTCAATATAATAAAAAGAATTTAAATTTTAATTTTACAGAATTTCTTCCATTAAAATCTAGTCTTTTTCCACAGAATTAAACTAGAACTCTCAAAATGCTTCTGTTTTATCGAACAAGTTTTAAAGAATACAAACAAGGAAGCTTTTATTTACGAAAATATTAAATTTTTTCTCCATATGAACAGATTTTGTTATTGTGTTAAGAACTGATTAGCACATTGAATTGACTTTATCATTTGCTTCATTGTCATTGAGAAAATGGAAAATGCAATTCTTTTCTCCATGTATGATAATTTTTACAGAAAGATAACAGTAATTAGCAGTATATTTTTACACTATAACATTAGCAAATTATAATGCATGTTTCTTGAAAATAAGTAAAAAAAATATATTAATTTACCTCTTAATTACTTTTTACCTCTAAAATTAAAGAGGATTTGAATATAAATTTAACTTTGATTAATTTTTAAATTTAATATCTCAACATAAAACAAATTATATAAACAATGTAAAAAATATTGGGATTATTAAGGTGAAATTATATTAATATTCAGGATTTACAAATAAAATTTTAGCATATATATATATGTGTGTGTGTAATAATTCCCTTTAAAATCATTCTTAATAACTTTTTAATTATTGATGGTCCATTCCTTCAGGACCCGCATTTAAATATTTAACTAGCTTACCTGCACAATCGGGATTTAATCGTAATCGAATTTTAGAAATTAACAGCTTGCATCTCTTAAAATTAAGATTGCATCAGAAAATATTGAGCAGTGGTTTTCTGCTAATCACCACCTCATACAATTAACAGAAGTTTCTTTATCCCTTCCTCTTTTGTCTGATTGTCTTTTCTATGTAGTTTTTGTGTCCACTTATTGTGAAGTTTAAATGCTGTTGTCCATTAAAATTTAGATGTGTTTGTGACCATCAATAAAAGTTGGATGTTAATTAAGCAGAATGGAAATATATCTAATCACTACAACAATTTGGACAGTGAATTACATGAAACCACCACACTTAACAACCTTAAACAGTGGTGGCCAAAATTGTGGACACTTTTTTTTAATTTATCGTGTTTTTTAAGTTTGTATGCTTATAGAAAATTTTATGTTACACAAAATGCAAAGTATTTTATATCTTTTTAAAGAGAATTTAAAACTGAATTTAAAAAAAAAAAGAAAATTCAAATATTTGCAACGTAAAGGTATGCTGCAATAACTGTTGATATACATTAGATGCTGATGATAGCAGTGAGTTACCAGAGCTTAGTTAAGATGCATTTATTCTTTATTACAGCTTCGTATCTATGTTTTATTGAGCTGAAAGTAGTTTTAAGCTATTTCTTCATTATTGACGTCAGGAAATTATTAGATCCTCAATTAGCTCTTTATTTCATGGATACCTCATGCGGACAAGAATTTTCAAACTGTGCCACAAGTTTTTGATAGGATTGAGGTCAGGACTGTTTCCAGGCCAGGATAACAATTATGTTTAGTCAAAAAGCAAGGACATCAAATAAAAGAGTAGATTGGACACATGTGTGACAAGAAAGTAGTATTTCCTTTGTTAAAATTACATAACAGGAGGGTAGTTCAGTGACTATATCTGGAGAATGAACATTTTGTTTAGGATGTCAGGAGACAAATTTAATAAAAAACAAAGCAGGAAAAACCCTAAAAAGGGGAACCATATCTGTTAATGACAGAAGAACAAAAATATTATGCCTCTAATATAGAAGAATGTTATCAACGGCCGTCAGAAGGAATTTGAATGATGCTGTTTCTGTCAGTTCAAAAACAATCAGGAGTAGATTAGCAGAAGTAAGACTAAATGGTAGAATTCCCCGAAAAAAGCCGTATCTCAATTTACAGCAGCGCGAAAAGGGACTACAGTGGGCAATGTAACACATTTACTGGACAAATGATTATTGGTCACAAGTTACATAGAGGGACAAAACTAAAATATCATCATTCGGTAGTGATAGCCTAAAATATGTAAGACGTAGAATAGCAGAATTGCGACATCCTGACTGCATCCAGGCAACTGTGAAGTACCCACATAGTTTTATCATTTAGTCACGCATATCAGCAGATGGTATCGGTCACCTTCATATCAACGATGGAACACTGAATGTCATAAAATACATTGACACCATTCTAAAACCCAAACTTCTGCCTTCCATCAGGGATCTATTTACCAACAATGTTTCATTTATTTTTCAGCATGATTCTGCTCCTTACCACACAGTAAAGTAATTGAAAGACTCGTAGCGTTCTAAGATCATTGAATTGTTGCCCTGGCTAGGAAACAGTACTGACCTCGATCCTATTGAAAACTCTTGCCTGAATGAGGTACCCATGAAATAAAAAGGAACTAATTGAGGATATAATTGTTTCCTGGTATCAAGTAATAATGAAAGAAGAGCTTAAAACTATTTTCAGCTCAATGAAACATCGATATGAAGCTGCAAAAAAAGAAGCCTTACTAAGCTATGAGAACTCACCGCTATCATCAGTATTCAATGTATATCAACAGTTATTGCACTAATTTTTTTTTGTGTTGCAAATATTTGAATTTCCTTTTTTGAATTGAATTCAGTATTAAATTCTCTTTAAAATGATGTATAATACTTAACATTTTGTGAAACATAACATGTTCTATAAGCATAAAAACTTAAAAAACATGACAATTTAAAAAAGTGTCTACAATTTTGTCCACTACTGTATATTTGTGTGTATGTGTTTTGTTAAATGATTAAATAATTTTGCTTTGAAATCAACTTGATGTCTGTAGATGACTCACACAATATATAACATAATTTTGCAAAAATAACTTTGAATATAATATGAAAATTTCAGAACCAAAC
This sequence comes from Trichonephila inaurata madagascariensis, assembly GCA_019973955.1. Lineage (NCBI taxonomy): Eukaryota > Metazoa > Arthropoda > Arachnida > Araneae > Nephilidae > Trichonephila > Trichonephila inaurata. Next base: position 100,150 of record BMAV01015649.1, on the reverse strand, counting down.
CTTTTAAAGAAAAATTAAACCTTTCAATTTTTACAAAGCTATATTTCATTTTAATATTTTTGCTGTAAAGCCTTTGAAAATTTAACAATCTATAGCATAGTTCTTTGTTATCTTTTTATGAATTGCAAGTCTCTCAATATGGTTTATTCCAGACACATTCAGAAGACTCTGCCCTTCTTAAACTTCAAATTAATAATAAGCTATCTTTTTTATCAATGTACTAAACATTTTATAGTGTATAATCAGAGATTTATTTCTTAAATAAAATTTTATTTATCATAACAAATTTATTTTTTCAAATCCTTTTATTTATCAAAATTTACAGCATGCTTATGGAAAAATTATTTTAACTTTTGTACCCTCCCCTCTTTAGATCAAGAATGAACCTAACATTTGTGTGTGTAATTCATTGTCCCATAGCAGATTTATATAATGGAAGATGAATAATATATTTTTTATAACTTACTTCAATAGCCCATTTATTTCTTCAATGATATGACGAAGTTTGTAATAAGCATCCTGTGGTGGTAATTTTAATTCCAACATCAATCTGTCAATTTTATTGATGCAAATGCAGATAGCAAGTTTTTCTTGAACAGCATGCTTTAGTAACCTCTCTGTATTAAGCATTACCTAAAGAAAACATTATCTAAGCATTGCTTCTTAACATAATTGAATTTATACATGTGTATCATTATAATAAATACTTGTAAACATTATACATTTCATTAACATATACTTACTCCTTCAGCAGCATCAATAAAAAGAATAACACCATCGCAAAGTCTTATTGCTGCTGTAACTTCATCCGAAAAATTTACATGCCCTATAAAGTAAAACAGTTTTTCCTGTACTTTGATACAAAAGGTTTGTAATATATATCTATATATTCCATTAACACATTTTTTATAATTAAATAAATAAAAGAATTTACAAACAGTTTTAAAAGTTAAAATGAATCTATCTAGTTTTGTTCAGATTTCCTCTTCAAAATACAGAATCAATATTTTTTTTTTAAAAAAATTTACACAAATAATAAAACTTTAAAAATATTTAAATAGTGATATTATAGTATTATGAAAGACTGCAAATAGTTGCATGAATATAAAAGGACAAATGCATGAAATATAAAATTATAAATACAATTATTAATTTTCACAAAATTTTTATAAAACCATGTAGTATTTATTTAAAAAGCCTACTTATAAAAATATTAGAAATAAAAAAAGTTAATATATATTTTGAAAAATAAATAAACTTTAGACATTCATATGCTTATTACTTTGTCAATGTTAAAGGAAAGAAACATATTTCCAGTAACGTGACCTCTGATCATCAGTGTATATCATTACTACTTACACAAAGTGATGCACACATATAAGTAATATTAAACTGTATATTATGTAACGGGACACTTTCTTACACTTAAAGTGTGCAGAGTTAAAAAAAACCTATGGATTGACAAATGGTTCTCATTTAACCAAATCAGACATTCAAACCTACTCCTCTTTTTACCTGCAGCCTTCTGCAGCAAATACATAAAATAAGTGTTAACATGACAATTAATAACTTGTGTACCAAAACACATTCAACAAAAGGCTACAATCATAGCATAGAGTCAAAATAATATAGTCTGAATCAAAGAATAACTTCATGTTATAAACACAGGCAAACTTGAACACTTTTCAGATAGCATAACATTGAACATGTACATTTAGTGAATTGTAATGGCACTAGCATATTATGCACATGGCATGCCTTAGTTACACAGTGCCTTAAATGTGTACAACATGATTACACTAACCAGTCTAAAAAGAATGACATTCATATCAGAGCAGCTAGAAATATTTCATGATTTCACAAATGGCAAGTTGAAATTTCTGAAAATTAATTTGGATGAATTGCATACAGTAATAACTACAGCACAGTTATAGAGTGCTAGGTGAAAACAATCTTGTCACAAATTGTACCTTCAGCAAGAACTGTCCAATTAAACCTTTGATAAGCCAAAATGTAGAGTATAGCATCAAAGATTTTCAGAAACCATTCAGGTTATTAGTATATTATTAACAAAGCCACCCATTTTGTAATAACTAGCATGTATCTGAATTTCACTCATAGTCAATACAATTAAGTTCAAAAAATTCAATTCAAGAAGAGAAATCATTGAACTAAAATTATAAAACAAACTTTTATGAGTTGCAGAATTTTTTTTTACCTGGTGTATCAAAAACATTCATAAGGAAAGATTTCCCTTTCAAATCTGGTAACACAAAAGTCACAGGTGTTGCTTTAATACTTACTCCTCTCTAAAAGAAAAATTATTTATTAATAAAGGATGCAACAATCTGGTTTAATCAATTAATAGGTAATTTTATAAAATGAAGAAATAAATTACTAACTTCTTGCTCAGTATACAAAGTATCTGTATAACGCAACTGAAAGGGAAAAAAATACTTGATGAAAAATCAATTCAGACTTAATTATTACAATTCATATTTAAATAAATCAAATATTCAAAAAACATCTTTGTGAAATGAACTTACATTCGATCCTTCTCGCGCTTTTAAATCAGGATGAGTTTGTTCAATTAAACAGTCCACAAATGATGTCTAAAATGGGAAACAAAACAACTATTTTAAATAAAGATATTGAAATGTTAAAAATTATAGAGGCTTCAAAATATTTACATCATATATCTGAGAATACAACAAAATATGCAAAGTAATTGTGGTATGAACAAGAATGAAACAGGGTCTAAGAATTTAGTATTGTTAGTCAATTTTCAAGTATTGACTTTTATTATTCAGGACAAGTAGTTCAACTACTTAACACATTTGATTTCTTCAAAATACCCACGTTGATTTGTACCGTACTATAATATAAATATCAAATATGCTTGTGTTTATTCATTTATTTTTTTGTAATTCAAAGTATATCAGATCCTAATATGAACAACTGCTTGAAAATATTTTAAAATCTCTTTAGAAATTTTAAAATGAATGTTTTATGCTATTTCATATTTTAGCTTTCAAATAATCAAAATTTTAATACAATAAATTATGATACAAAAACTATATGTTTCAAACACTTTACAAGGAATAATTATTATTTAGATAATAAGTTCTCTTTTTTATCAACTTCATAAACCAATGTCTGATACATTTTTTGCTCTGTATCCAAACCCCCCTTTTGAAAGTAATTAGCCCAGAAAAGGAAATACAGAATCGATGTTTTAATCTTTTCTACATTTTCCTTTAAACCATTCACAACCTATGTGATGTATGCACAGTAAAACCATTCCCCTCTTATCAGCCTGTGTCGTGTGAATGCAACAATGTCCAAGTAATATTGCGGGTTTAGTGTCACATATACTAAGCATGAAAAGAGAACGATAGTAAATGGTGCCAAAGTAACAATTTTCACAACAGCTATGTACAACATCACTTTCCATCCTATGTTTCTGGATTTGATATATTTATTAGTGTAACAAACAAAATGGGAATAACATTTTTTTATAAGTGCATGTGTATGTTAAAGCCGATTTTTTGTATTTTTTTGAGTAATAGAATTTGTTTAAGTGCATCCAGTTTACTACAGCAGGCTATAAAGACCGAAAGTTTCTGGGTGCATTGTGTGGTAGTTTGGGGACATAAGGTGATGGTTAAGGTTAGTATTTTGCAGGTTTCATTTATTTTTCCATTTATATTACATTATTTATGTAATACAAATTGAGTAGTAGGAAAAGGGGAAGGGAAGTCAGGTAAAAGAAATTTTTAAGAAATATAGTTATTAATGCCAGTAAATTTTCATAACTAAATTAATTACCTTTCCATGATGAAGATGTCCAATCAATGCAACATTTCGAATAAGATCAGTGTTATCCATTAAATCTGCCAAAAATCTGAAAGTAATAAATATTTCTAATTTTACAATTTTTTAAATTTCATTTTAGCTAATAGGACAATAGAAAATAAAATGAATGAACCTAGCTACAAATTAAACCTATATCATTTTTAAATTAAAATAATATACTTACTCTAAATTGTATTTTGTATTGGGCAATTCTTGTTCAACATAAGAAAATTTCTTTTTCTTCACAGGAGCAATGATAGGTTCTAAAAAAAGTTTATTAATAAGGAATAAATAGCAGTAAACATTATCAAAAATGACATTTATCATTTTAAAAATTATTTTATTTATTCAGTCTGTTGATAAAATACAAAATGAAAAATTTTCAAATTTATATTAAAAATCCCATATAAATATGAGGTATATTTTTAAAGAAGTATCTTTTTAATAAAGTCAAGTTAAATGCTTGGAAAGAGGTTTCTGTTATATATATTTTTCAATTCTGCTCTGTTTATTCATTATTTTCCTTTACTAAAAATAACTTAGTTGAGGTTACAATTATACTGATTATATTATTGGTTTTTTGAAGTATCATTTTGCTTAGTTAAGATATAAATATAAATGTTTTCCTGACATTTAAGGGGACATGGTACAATTTACGCAAAAATGTTTAATTTAAGGATTTTTAAAATTTTTTTGGTTGCCTCCTATGTATGTATACTATATTAAACATATTTTGTGCTCAAAATTTCATAAAAAGCTGGCCATGTAATTTTTAAAGAAAAAAACTTGAAATTTTTGAAGTGATTTTAAAATGCTACTCCTACAAAAATTGACATACATGCATGAAATTTGATTTACAAGTACGTCAAACTATGTATAATAAAAGTTGGTATGGGTTTTGCGTTAACGTGATTGGTATTCATGCAATATGTCTTTTTATGAATGTTTATTGAAAATTCCTTAAAAAATGTATAAATTCTGAGTTTAATTATATTTAAAAAAATAAATATTGCTTTGATTCAAAAATGCATACCAACTTTTGTTACATGTACTATTGGTAATAGGTAAAAAAAATTTCAAGGCATTAGGCTCAATAGAAAAAAAAGCCTTAGCATTTTAAATGAAGACAAACTAGTTATTTTATTTTTCTGAGATACGTCAGTTTAAAGTCTTGATTTGCCATAGGGATGTGAATAAAAATGAACGGGAAAGCTATCCTAATTCTGCGTTTTTTAAGTTTAGAGCTTTCAAATTTTGTGAAGCTATAGAAAAAAAATATAAAGAAAAATTTAGGCTAAAAAAATTAAATTCGATTTTTTGACCGATTTTGGTCAATTGAATCGTACTGTGTCCCCTTAACGAGATACATTCATAAACAATATACGATTCAATCTGTGGCAAGAATTATGCAAGAAATTGGTTTCAACTTCCTCTTAATTTAGAATCTGAATTGTGTTTCTGGTGCTATTTTTATTCATATTAAACAAATAACAGAAGATTAATTACTTTAACTGTATTAAGATATAGGAGGGTGTACCAAAAGTTCCCAGAATAGCACTGTCTCCTGAGTGGAATTTGTGTAGCATGTATTTTTCAAAGTAGGCATTGTGAAACTCTTTAAGAGTTCAATAATGTCCATAGCATTGTCTGGAAACATAATTAATTTATTTACTATGACTGCTATGTACTTTCTTCATTTTTAAATGGCAGATTTAACTGAGTCAGTCACAACTGTAAAATTTTGCTTCTTGCTCAAGGAAAAACTCATTAACTATTGTGATGTTGAAAACAGCTTAAAAAGATAAAATTTCAAAGATGACAGAGCATTAATGAAAACCATGTTCTAAACATGAGGTTATAGACTTGTGATGGGGCTTTATCATGATTTCCACTAATTGTCCTCTTGGGATTCTTTGGGGCCAGAATGACAATTCTTTTCAACCAACTCAAGAAGAGAACATGTGTATGCAAATTAGGAATTATATATATATTGGAATGTTAGCATTCGCGAAGTGCTAAGTGGAGAAGTAATGCTAGAAGTAAGTTAAGTGAAGTGAGATAAAGTCTAGAAGAGGAGTCTTCATTCTCGGAGTTGGCCTAACAGTGCCGGTGTGGATAAGTCAAAAGTGGGTTCAAGACCAACAGAGCATTGCCTAAACCAGAGCCAGCCAGATTAAAGGTCGAATTGACATTTTAAGGACCGTAGCTGTTTACCCAGGAAATAGTGGTAAGCTAGTTCATCTAAACTATAAGGATAGTGCGGATACTATTACGTTAGGAATTAATATATAAATATAGATTCAGTTAAGTGCGCTAATTATCAGTAATACGTGTTGCATCTACTCACTCGTGACCAATATCCTCTTAGACTAGTATTGTTGTTGTATTGTATATCAACTAAGATTATAATAAACTTGATTTTAGTGGTTCTTCCTTCCCTCAGACATAGGTTGCGTTAATAGTGGAGAAAGGGTGTCCCCAACAGAGGGGGAACCACAGACTGACCACCTTACCGGAACATTTGTTCCTACACCTCAGGGCAAAGGATCATGAAAATTGAGATAGGGACTGTAGGCCTTGACTCGCTATGGGATGTTGTGTCACTGAGTTTAGTTTAGTATGTTATAAATGTGTGTTAATTGCCCAATCAGACAAAAATGTTGAAAAAATGTGTTAACTTGCACTTGTAGACTGATGATAGACAATTGAATATACACACAGCTCTTACATATATGAATACTAATTTGTAGTAGAGATTACTCATACATTGTCAAGTAACTCAGTGTTATGAATTTTAAAGAGAGATTTGGAAATAAGAAGGGTACATACAAAGGCTATTGGTAATATATCTCATAGTTTTAAAAATAGGTTAAGCAATGAAAATTACACCTTATCTGGAACCATATTCTTAAAACTTCTATGTCATGCCAAAGTGAGGATTTTGAACTTTAACAGATTTTGCATCAGCATCGTTACATGGCAAATCCTGAATGTTATAAGGATTCAAATACATGACTGAACAACGAGGACTGCAACTTCCTGACCATGACCACTGCTCCACTACTACAGCCACCCAACTTAACCCAGAATCCTTTTTTTTTCCAAAATCATTACTGGCAAAAACAAGGGAGAAACTGTCAGCCATCACTGTATGAGTATCAAAAATATCTCCAATAACAGAATTGCTAATTGGATAAATGTATTTATTATAATGATGGGTGCTTTAAAGGTAGTAAGGCTGTTTTGTACAGAAAATTATAATATACACAGCTTTAACAAAAGTGTGGGAACATTTATCTCATATATCTATTTTGTGTCATAAAAATTATAATTCCAACCTATAGATTATGCATACAAATTGAAAATGTAATAAATTTTGTTTATGAATATTAAAAGAAAACTTCTTCAACAAATACAAAGTTTTTTCATTTTGTACCTGTTAACGCTTGAGTATCCTCTTCTTGAACAATTGTTTCAACATCTGGTCCATAAACCTCTTCTGCAGATGGATAATATTTTTTATCTTCATGAAGAACTATCTGCATTTGAGGAATTTCATCTTCATCCCGCCCTTCTTCCATAGCATCATCCTAAGATGAAATAAAAACTATGAACAAAATAATTTACCATACTTCAAAGGGGGAAAAATGCAATAGTCATTTAAAAATTATATACTGTATAAAAATTTAATTGGAATAGATAACATTTACAAAAATTTACTCATCTAATTGAATTTTTAATTACCAAATAAGAAACAGTTTCTATTCCTTAAATATTCATTAATTTTGGAGAAAACTATTTCTCATGAATGAGTAAAAAAAATATGAGATTTATATTAATTGCATTATATATATTAACACTGTGCCTGCTACTTTCAGTGCATTACATTTACCTAATGGTAACTTTTGCCGTAAATAATCACAGAAATTATGAATAAAAGTTATTAAAAACAAATAATAAAAAATACACATGAGAGTTATATGAATATATGATTCCTACTTCATTGTATTCTAAAGCTTCAGGTTCTTGTCTCTCATAATTTTCTTCCTCATCTTCTGAATCTGTATCAAGCTGGGGTCCAATATAATTCCCAAATTCATCATAAAGATCTGCATCCATGATTATTTAACTGTTAAAAATTGAAACAGGATAATAAAGATAAATTTAAAAGCAAAATTCAATTTAAAAAAACTCTTGACATGAAGGCTATTTCATGTACTATTTAAAGAAAGGGAAAAAAAACAACACATATCTTTTTCAAGTGTAATTTGTCATTGAAATATTCTTTCTTTTTAAATATTATTTGCAAATGAGTTATGGAGCTATGAGTTCATATATGGTTATAATTATAAATATATATCAATGAATTTAAAGACCACACACAACTGGAATTACTAGAATTACAGCATTCAAGCAATAACATTTTGTTCTCCTTTCTCATGTTCCAAAGAGAAAGCAAGTATAGCTTTAATAGACACTTTTTAATTTGATGAAAATTTTGGAAAGGTTTTACAACAAAGTATGGTTTTCTTTTCTCAGATGGAAGTAATGGCAGTCTTTCCAAATCAAAAACTGCTAAGAATGTGTACAGTTAATTTTAAAAAAATCTACACATACATTTTATTCATTAGCATATTGCAAACATTATATAATACTACCTGATTTCCAATGATAATTATTGCTTAAGGTAAAAAAGAATGAAATGGAATTTACAGAACAATATTCAGAATTTTTCCCTTGTTTTTGACAAAAATTTCACACAAATGGGGAGAAAAGATGAAAACAAACATACTTACATATTAACACACACATCACCATAGCTAATTTACTCCATTCAAAGTAAACCATATCATAACAGCAACAAAAGATTCTTACTCATGTATTTAATTTGAAAAAGTCACAGATTTTAGTGGAAAATGACAATATACATGCAAAAATCTGGCTGCAGTGATGTTAATACATAAGTATTAAAATGGACATTCTATGTTGTGATTACATGGAAGGAGTTTGAATTTTGTGATATAATATAGTTCAAAGGATCACTAGAAAAAATGGTTGTCATTTTAGCAAACTTGTTGCCATTTTGGTGTCAAATAACTTTTGCTGCCAAGGGGTACACCAAAATAGGATTCAACCATTCAATGATAACGCAGGGGAAAATAATATAAAAATACGGTACTTACCTATTATTGCAACTTGTTGGCGACATTGTATGAAATGAAGCACAAGATTGCCAACTCAGTGCATATGACACATGTGAAATTGCGGGTGCCAACTTGGTGAGTTACCTTGAACATTGGCGAATATTGCAATAATACTACCAAAAATATAGAGGGGCTTATGTATTAAGCTATAGCTAAATTTTCACCACATGAATTGTGCCACTTTCCACCAACATCTGACTTATGTACCGTACTTTTTGGTACTTGCATACTATCGCAACAATGCTAACATTCAAGATAACTTGCTAAGTTTGCAATAACAATTTCACACATGTTCTACACGCTGACTTGGCAGCCATCTGCTTCATTTCATATAATGTTGTCAATATGGTTGTGATAATATGCAAGTACCTATTTTTCAAAAACATGCAAGAACCTTTTTGCTATCATTTGTTGCGGTAACACTAATATGTAAGTACCAATACAGAAACCATATACAAATGAAAAATGATTGAATCATTTGTAATACACAGTAGGAAATGTGAGTTGTTACCACAAAGCAATGGTATTGTGCTACAAGAATATTGCATATTTTTTAACTTTGGGAATGATGCACACATATCCTACTTTATTACAACTGCACCAATACGTAAGACAATTATCAAAAAAATTTATGTGAAATTGACATAAAAAAGAGCCAACTTTTATGTTACCTTACTTGCAAAATAATTATTAATCCCATAAAAATTAATTATTGACTTTTTTTAAATTCTGACTTGGCCTGATAATCTACTAAGTTGCAACCAATAGCAAACCAAGGGGTTATCTTGATTTTATCTACAGAATACAATAGCAATGAATGCTTTGAAAATCATTTATTAAATTTATCTTTGAAAGGAATTCATGAGACTATTTCTAATGGATGTTACACAAAGCTGTAATAAAATACAGTATATACTTGTATATACATTTAAAATTTCTCTATGAAAGGAATTAATTTTTTAGCAGATGCAATACACAAATGAAATATGATAAAACATAGCAATCACGAAGATAAAAATTAACAAGCTTCTTAATTTTAAGTAAAAGCACTTCTTGCTTGATCAAAACCATTAAATAAATAAACTATGCAGATCAGTATAAATAGAACTTATTTAAAGTGAAGTTCGCCGGCAGTTTACCGGCAGCAATTTATTTTCAGGCGTATGATCATTATTTTTCTTATTCAAACAACTCATAATTTAAAATCCATGAATCTTTTCTCTATGGTAATACTTCTTCAGTATAAGATTCAAATTTTTAAAGATGTTTATTTAATGAAATAATCTGTGATGGACTTCATCGAAAGTGCAATAGTGTAAAAGTCCAGACATGCACGTATTAGTAACTTTAAATTACTGAATCGAATAATAAAATAATCATCTTGTAATTAATGAATAATGAAGCACAAAAATACATACTTATAATTTTCCAAAAAAATAAAATGGTTTTTAACTTTTCGCACGCTACAACTAAATATATGACTTCACTTCAGTTCATTGTCTACTAGTACTACTCCAAAAACGTTGGAGACTCCTCAAACTCAGTTCAAAAATCCCAGTCACTTCCTTATAATGTTATGGAAACTGAACTGATCTGAAACAATCTATAAAGTTTTCCAGTTTTGTATTCATACTGCCTGTCGTCTGCTGTTTTACCTTACTGCATTAATAACTTCATTTTTAATTAGATTAAACTTAAACACACTATACTTCAAATTTGTCTGTTTTGAAAGAAATTCTTCCAATTTTGTTCCTCAGAACTAGTTGCCTTAATCACTGATGTGTATTAGGAAATTTTGTTACTAATTTTATATAAATTGTATTATATGTTGCTTAGATAATGCTCTAAATGTATCGAAATGGCCATTAAAATTACTAATTATTTTAATAAAGATATTTTAAATATATCTCTTCCTTTGATCACAGGAGAAATTTTAGCAGCAAAAGATTCTGAAATTGTTGTACAAAATGAAACATCCAGTCGCGATTCCATTGTGTGGCCCGTAATGAACGGTAAATTTAAAGTCCTTGTGAAGTTGAAGAGCGGAGAAAATAAAATAAAGTTTCAGCATAAAAATTTTTCATGTATCTTGAATTTATCGTACAAACCCTTAAATTTTCAGAGATTTGTTCGATTAATATACATAAAATGTATTGATGATGAGGGCACATTTCAGGCTCCTTTGGGGGAAAATAATTCAATTGACAGTGCCTGCAAGCGTTTAAGTCTTGCTGCACAAATGTTACAAACATTTACATCTGATAAATTAAAAGAGCATAAACTGAATGCCAAAACGTTTTGTTTAGAAGAAGAAAATGATGAGGTTTTGTGTCATGTTTTTACATCATCTTTGACCTTAAAAGAAGCATATACCTTAAATGAAGAACAACTATGGTCCCATTTCGCTGTTGAGTTGATGAATTCTAAACTGAGAGTGGGTAATAATTGTAAGTTTTTGGCGTTTCTATCTTTCACAAGATATAATAATAATTCAAACGTACCTCCCCTAAATCATCGAGAGGTTTTGAGTAAGACAAAAGGTCAAGTTGCATTAGGGGGAGGAGGACTGGCTTTATTTGGGTCAGGATGCTTACATACATGGCCAGAGACTCTCCAAGAAGTCCCATGGAGGTTTGGAGACAAAAGGAAGATAGATAGGATGAATCTGATGGATGACAGTGCTAATCGGTGATTTTTTCTTTCTTTTTACCTAATTTTCCAAATTTGTGAAAGAAAAATAGTGATTTATCTCTCAGATAGCTAAAAATCTTAAAATTATATTTAGACCATTATGTATTTGATGTTGAAACTAATCACTGATCAAATACCTTCAGTGTTAAAGTTAAGATAATTATTATCCTCCCCTTTAAAATAATGTTATGAAATATTTTTTATTGCAAGTTCTTATTTCTTTATAAAGTTTAAATGATGTATATATTTTACTGTTAATGATTTCCATAATTAATTGTTAAAAATCCTTATAGAACTTTTGTCTAAATATTTTTATTATTGTTAAAGCATTTCATAAAAGAATAATTTACAAAAAAGTCATTTTTATTTTATATTAAATGAATTGTTAGTTTGTGCCTCATAGTGTAAATATGTACTTCTGCAGATTTTTAATCTAATATGTAAGAGAATTTTCAGTAATTTCCGTTCTAATGTAACTGACATGTATTCACGAAGTAAAAAAAAATTACAGAGTCCAAACTTTTTTTAGCATAAACATTTAACATTTTAAACATTTATAACCCTGGTCAAGACTCTTTGAATGAAGCAATGTTGTGTTATGCTGTATTAGATGATACAAGAATGATTTGTTATGAGAATTACAGTAGGCCAGGATGTACATTGAAGTGGTATTAAAAAAGCAATTTATGTTAATTATGTCTGGAATTAGAAAACTATGTGTAATATATCTAATTTGATTTTCAATAAGAAAATTTAAGTAAGAGAGAAGTATTCATTATCTCTTTATCTTTATTTTGCCAAATATATTTTGAAAATTAATATTTTTATTTTTAAATTTTAAAAAAAAATATCTGATATGTCTTTGACAGTTTTTTTATAATATCAGTTAGTTTTTAAATTCCTCTTTAAAAATGATAAGTTAATTCTATTAAATGGTTATATCATAAAAATATAACTTTGAATATGACTTTTAAATGGGAAACTATTTGTATGATAATTTGTAACATTTTCTTTCAGAGGCTGGTATTGGGCCTGTTATTCCACTGGACTTGGTGCAGCTTTACATGAATTAGGTCATACTTTTGATTTGGGACATACAACTGGGGGCATCATGGGTAGAGGATTTGATGATATTCACAAATATTTCATTGTTGATATGTTTTACCATGATCATATATTCCAAAAGGAACATAATCCGTACTATCAGGTATTATATATGTTAATTTATTAAACTTGTATTTTAAAAGATGCTAGATAACTTTAAATTAATTCCAAGCTCAATTTTATATTAAATTAATTTAAGATGTCAAACATTTTTTAATAGAAGTGTTTTATCAAGTGATAAATAAACTATAGAAATAAAGGGAACAGTGCTTTTTTATTTTTAAAAAATATTTTAAATTTTTATATTGACCTGCAGTACAGTTACCAAATTTGGTACTTATGTATTAACATCACTGTAACCAAATATGTGACACTCAAACTAAGCCCCTACCTAAATCTCATTAATAAATTTTTTTTTTTCCCAAATAAAATGTGAGGAAAAATCTTTTTTTTTTTTTTTTTTTTTTTTTGTTATTCTCTTTTGCTGTTATGATATGGAAATGTTTGTGTGGCATAAATTTGAATGTGGTGAAGTGTGGTGTGTGTTTGAAGTCCTCAGAATTTGAAAATATAACAAATTTCATTATAGAATTTTATATTTATGTGAGAATGATTTTAGTTGATCTTTTTGATCATCATGTTTAATATTGGAGCTTTGATAACATATCTTATTAAACTCTACCTAGTTCTAAGTTTTATTATAAAAAAATTTATCATTTTAAAGGTAATATTAAAGAATATATAACCTACATTTATTATGCATATCTAGTCTACATCTATGCATTTCTGCATATTTAAAATTGCATTTATGTATCGTAATAATATGGGGAAGATAACATAAATATATTTATAAAATTTACTTTCTAAATAATGCTTGTCATTTGATATATTTATAACAATTTATTTTTTTAATTTGTTTACATTGGTTTAAATATTTTTTAGAAGTCTTCCATTCAAACTTATACAGTGCCTTTTTGTGTGACATCTTCATCCTGGGATCCTACTTCTTCACTAAATACTACATGTAAAGAAAAGGATTTAGATTTGCATACTGAAAAGTGCATCAAAAATGATATATGCAGTAAGTATCTTAATTAAATGATTGATGAATAATAATAAAAATGAAATAAGCCTAGTGACTGAGTGGTGGTGCATTTCACTTCCACACCACAGGTCTGAGGTTCAAACCCAGGGTGGGGAAAGGTCAACTCAGCCTTTCATCCCTTCAGTGGGTGGATAAATGAGTACCAAGCTCGCTTGGGAACTTAACACTTGGGGTTTTATGCCAGTTTGACCTCCTGACCAGAACATCTGCTAATGTACCTCAGGGTCCAAGGTCACGTATACTGAGATGGGCACAGTAGGCCTTGGCCTTCATGGGCCATTGTGCCACAGAGTTAAGTCTTGAATATAGTTTTCATGCATACATATTTTTCTTATCATTACTTGCAATTAGTTTTTGAAATAATATTAAGTAGAATATTTAAGGCTTTTAATAATTATATTGATTTTTATAAAAAATTGCAGATAATGAAGTGCCTTGGAGAGTTCCAAATCCTCCTGATAATTCATCCGATGATAAACTTGCTGTGCATGTTGGTGGAGCATATTGGACTCGATCTTCTGCATTAATATTGTACTTTCACAAGTAAGGAATCATTTCTTTTGTTTCATATTCTATTATCAAATTGTATGTGAATCTGAGAAAATAACTTTTATTCAACTTAATTATTGTATTGAAATGTATGAAGTGAATAAATAAATTTAAATATCAGTTAAATCAGTCACATGATTATTTACAGTATTATATATTTTAATATAGTAGTTGTAATTGCAATTTTTTTTTTTTTTTGATACTTTTTGCACTCCATTTAATTAATATTTTGATGTCTCTTTGTAACACATGTACTTTGTCAATATTAATCTGTAATGATTTCATGCAATAAAAGTTCATACATTTTTCAAGTTTATTTGAATTGAATGTATTGTTGAAGAGCTTACACTTGATTATATCAGTTTAATTTGAAGATAAATCTTTATAAATTTGCATTAATTTTGTATTAATGCTCCATTTTATAGGTTTGATGTATAATATAATGAGAAATGAATTTTCCACCAAAGTTTACTTTATATTTGAATAAGATTCAATTAAAAGATTTGTCAGATTTATACATGCAGAATTTTTTGAAATTGTAAATTACTTTAATACTTCTTATAATATGAATAAAATTAGAAGTCTTGAGGCAGTTTGGGAGCATGCAGCATTTACTACAGTCCATTACTTAAATTTAAAAAAATGTAGTAATTTCAGAATTTTTATTATTAACTATACTAAGGTAAAAAAAACCCCCAAAAACTATTATTTAAACAAATATTTTATATATGTGTAACAACTTAACTTACTAATGTAAATTCTAATCTTATAGTTGTTCTGTATTTCTTAATTACGAATGCTGTTTTTCAAAACATATCTCGTATAACTTCCCTCATTAAACAGTTTGCATTCTAAATTTATTTCTTATTTATAGAAAAAAAATAATTTAATAGCCTAGGCATGCATTTTCCCTTTAGTAAGCTGTCACTAAGTTTTCACCTAAAACCACAGTTACATAGTTTATAAAAAAACACCGGCATGGTGCCGTAATTGGTTTTCGCAGGCCGTCTGTACCCAAGGTTGCGGGTTCAACCCCGGCCCAAGTCGGTGGATTTTCCTTATACAGAAAGGTGACAGTAGCCATGTCATGTGATTATACAGCATGAAAAAGATCCTTTAAGTGTCTGTTTGGCTTGGATGCTCTCGGCAAAATTAAATTCCTAAGGACAAATTTCGCATTGGCAGAGCTCAGGTACCTCCCTATGGGGAAGAAACTGGGTGTCAAAATTAGTTGTGGTAATTAGTATCGCCTAAATGTTGCCACACCAAAAAGTGATACCAGCTCCTGGGGAATATACTAGGTCTGCAAAGGTAGAAATACCGATATGTGGCCCCATTGCAGGGGAAAAAAGTTTATAAAATAACAACTATTCTCCTTCACTTAAAAATGCGATTATAACAAATTTATTGTATTTCCCTGTGTTTTTCCTTATTTGAATGTATTTTGGGGAATTTTTACTCCTTTTTATGTGATTTGACTTGCAGAAAAAGGTTGCATTAAAATAAGCCACTTTCCTAATGTCTAATAGTACATAATTATTATAAAGCAAAAGAGTGCTTATTTTATAGTAAATATATCCTAGAAATTAGAAGGATATGTGTGTGTATTGCACATTTCTGTTAAATTTTTTGAGTCTTTTAAAACATTTGATGTTTTATTAAGTTTTACTGTTATTTTATCTATTGTGTTTGAGATGATTAAAGTATCAAATTTCATTAGTTTTATTCCATTATTTAATAATTTTCAGAAGTAATGTCTTTTTTCCTTTTACATTCAATGCTATAAGATTGTTTTGTGGAAAAACTAAAATAATTTAATCTTTCCTCTATCTTGTTAATGCTATATTTAAGCTCCATTCATACATCTGAGTAATCACTAAAAATTCAATTATTTATTTAGTAGTTTTTAAGGTTAATTTTATCTCTCTTTTATATGTATCTTCAAAAAAATATGGAATTCAAATATAAGAGTGAAGATACTTTTTTTTCCCTATTTTTTATTAAATGTTAGCAATGCAATATTTAAGCATATATGTTGATTATATATATGTTCTAAATAATATCAATGTTTTTATCTGAAATGATGTCATAAAATGTTTGGAATTATTATTTTTTTATATTTATTATTCTTTATTAATTATGATTTTGGCATAACTGATTTTGATTTTAATTATCACCCCCCTGCATAATTTTAATATATATTTAAATTACATGAGAAAATTCTCTCTTGTTTGAAGGCTGTATAATCCGAATTTGGTATACCAGTTTTGCAAAATCATCTTGAGCATTGAGGCAATTATACCACTGCTTCAAATACTTTGGTAAAACTCTTCTTCCTGCTGCTAGAAGAAGTCCAAAACTGCCTGTTGATCTTCTAGATTCAGCAAAAACCATCGACCTTTCAAAAACTTTTTTAAGGGACTAAAGGAAAATCACAAAGGGCGTGAGTTTTCAGGAAGTAGAGTCATTGCTTTTTGTGTGCTTCTCCATTCACATTTTTCATCCTCCATTGAATGTTTTACTTGTTTTTCTCCTTCTACAAGGCCCAAAACAGAAATACTGCATGTTTCTTCTGTTTGGGCACATTTGAGAATAGCATCACTATTCTTAATGTTTCAGTGTTTTCCACACCCACTTCAGAAATAAACAAATGCCTCACTATAATCTTATATCTTAATGTTGGTGTGTTGATACTTATACTCCCACATCAGCAACATTCTAATCAGCATATATGCTGCACCCGTTCTCTCAAATAGAAGCTTTTTGATCCCCTTATATATATTACAGGTTCATTTAACAACAAAATCATAGATTTTTTTTTTCTAAGAATTGCTACCAATCAAAGCTAAGTCACTGGAAGGGGGAAAAAGAACACAATAAGGAAGCTTAGCAAATTTAAATATAATTTGGAATTTAAGTTAATACGATGATATATATCTTATCTCCATATAACTAGATAACCTACTGTAAAAGTATCTAAGAAAATGAAAGAATAAAATAAATAAAATTTAAAAGTAAATGAATGTGAATAATTGATTTGAAAAACATCAAAATATTATACTAGTAATGCACTATAACGAATTCTTCAGAACAATTCTTCTGTAAGTATACAGAAGAATTGAAATAAAGTTAAATTATATATGTATAACATGGGTTCAGATTAAACAAGGCAATTCTGATCTAAACAAAAGACTCAAATGTTGAGCCAAATACACCAAAAGTCAAAGTTGTCACCAATAACAGATTGACAATAAAGATGCAGTATACATATTGTAAATCAAGCAATTTTGCATTTTGGCTGAAAAGGATTTCTTTTAAATTATTTGAAAAGGGTAATATTTTATAAATCATAGTAAAAATAGACATGAATTCAGAAACTATCTTTTTTTAAAAAATACCCATAAGGCAAAATGTTTACTTTGAAGATAAGTTCTCTTTGTGTACAAATATTGTTATATAATGGTTAAGAAATAAAATCCTCTCTTTTGGTATGAAAACTCCAAAGGATGTAATTTAAAAGTGGATAAAAATAATGTTAAATGCATGTGTTTTAAAAATAATTATTATTGATCCAGTACATTTATTATTATATGCATGCCAACCCAATTCTAAATTTATTTTGGTATCCACCATGATTTTTATATATATATATAAATTCGTAGAATGATTTATATATTTTTAAGAATTTATTACAAAACTCTTTAGTGAATGTATCAACACAATGAAAACTTTTAACATAGGCATCAAATTCAATATAATTTTTTAAAATTTTATTATTGATTCTTTTTTGATCTAACTAGTTAAATAAATTCATTAAGCAAGTTTTACATTTATTATTTTAATTGAATTCTTTTTTTCCTTTTGTTTTTACAGATGGTTCAATGATACTGATTCTCAAAATGAAGCCTCAATATTATTAGAAGGGTAAGTAAAATATTTTCATATACTTGTCCATAACACTGAAATACTGTCTACCTAAAATATTTTGAGAGTAATGGTTAAAAGAAAAATTTAATTTCTGTTTTGGTTGTGTAGTTTTTCAAAATAATATTAGATATCATAATGAACTTATAATATTACTGAAATCACAAAATTATAATAAATTAACATATTTTTAATGTTGAAATATTTACTAGAGATAAATACAGCAAAAGGAAATTTTTAATAATACTAGATCATATACTGTTTTAAAAAAAATATCAAAGAATGCATTAATTGAAGAATATATTTCTTAAAAACAAATGTTTAAAATATTTTTATATGAAACAGAATATAAAATACATGTTAATACATAATAAAATATGCATTAAAGCTAATTAAAGAAATTATGATATACATATTGAGTGTTTATTACATGGCTTGTGTGTGTGTCTTCAGTGGCATCTGAATTTAAAACCACAAATTGAGATAATGCCACAAATTCATGACTGGGCTACTACAGCTAGAATACTAGGCTTGTGCAGCTACTATAATATATGTATAATCTTCCTAAGCTATTTTTATTATTCAATATATTTTTCGTAATTAAATTTATTAAAATTAGAAATTTTTAAGTGTTTCTATATTTATAGATTGTTTACCTATTTGGCATATATATATATGTAATATTCTTATGAAATATTTAATAAAATGTATTTTAAATATTTATTTTCTAAAAAAATAGGCTGTTCTCCTTTTTTAAAATAGTAAATTTATTTTTGAAGTAAAGTACTCATTTTAAATTAGTAATTTTAAGAAAGAAGTATCAGAGCATTGCTATTTTTTTTCTCTCTAATTAAAGTATTTTTTACTCTATGTAGAACTCTTCTTTCGTCATCATTTGGAATCAAAGTTGTTGAATTTAGAGATCATGAAGGTACTTCAATAGGTCATCTTGAATATTTGGAAACCGGTGGAAAAAAATTAGTTGATTTAACTGAATTTACTACTCTGAAGAATATATCAAGCAATCGTAAAGAAATATCTTTTATTGCTGAAGATAGTGTTGGTAATATAATTAAGGCTAAATTAGATTTTGAAAATTTTTCTTAGTAATATTTAAGCAATTATTTCTCTTTTAAAGAAATCACCTTGTAAGTTTTCCCTTTTTTTCCCCTTTCATCTAGTCATTTGTTATCATTCCTTATATATTGTGAGTTTTTTAGTTATTGGAATTTATTGAACTTGTTTCTAATGAGTTCAGTGATAGGAGGGTGAGCTTTATATAAATGTTAAATATTTTTTCATTGCTATTTATTGTATTTTTGTATTAAATATTTTATAAGATTCACTGTAAAATAGTATTTTATTTTACAATGCTAAATAAGAAAACTGAATTATCTTTCAGGATTTTTTTACTGTCTTAAGCCTCTTTACTTAAGGTAGGGGTCTTCAACCTTTTATGTCTGAGGGCTACATCAAAAAATTCACTAAGATCTTAGACCACATGTCTGTCAAAAAGTAGTGCAACCAGAAAATTTATATAAAAAAGGTTTGTTTTACAAGACTATACTTAATTCTAAGTGAAGAGAAGCTTCTCTGTTACAAATTGGTGTATATCAGAGGCGTAGCTACTGCCATATCAGCCTTATCAATGATACGGGGCCCCCAAGCTACAGGGCTCCAACATGTATAACTACAGTCCACTGACAGAGCTCCCATATCTTAAAAAGGGCCCCTGAAGGAATTTTGATACAGGGCCTCCTCAGAGCTTGCTACACCAGTGTGTATATATATATATATATAGGCCAATTCTCTACTAACAAGAGATCACATCCAAACAATAACATTCGACAAACACATAGACAGCAGGAAAATCACACAATGAAGGACAAAAGAGTAATCGAGATAATAAATATAAAATGGATGCTGCAGTGCTATGAACATTACTGACTTAGGACAGTTATTATATAAAAATTAAATTATATAAAAGTGGGGTTGAACATGTTTTTTGGCCAGCCAACCTTCCCCCTTTTTTTGTAAATAACACTGAGCAAAAACCAATAGGAAATAATGGATAGAAATATCTAAATCCATTACAAGATAGAGGTAATATATATATATATATGTTGATTTCACAAAAAGGTTAAATGGAAATTTTTAAAAAATTATATAATACAATGAAATTATTTAAACATTCGTTACTTTCGGAATATTTTTCCTCTAATGAATATCAAACATATAAATGGAATGTTTTAAATCCCAAGAATAGAGGAAAAAATGTGTTTTTATGACCAAAAGTTGACAAAGCAATTTTTCTTGAAATTTCTTTAAATTCAAATGTGGGGAAACTAAAATGCCTTTAGCAGGTCACTCGTGGCTTGGAGGCCACAGGTTGAAGTCCCCTAACTTAAGGGATTTGTCTGAATAGTCTATATCTTTCATGTGATATTCATTTCCATGGTGCTCCCGTTTTAGCTTATTGATGTATATCTTTATATTGTATTATTGAAATTGTATAGTTCTATGAATGTACAAAAATAGTTATTTGAGCTATCAAGATCAAAATAATTTTAAGGATTGCTGCTTAAGAAAATTTTAGTTTGAGTTAGATATAACTACTTTTTTTTATTCAAGTACAGTATTGACAGTGTTATTGCTGAATCTATGCTTAAACAATACTATAATTTATAGGATGAAAACAGAAATACACACTAAAGTAATAATAGATAAATTTAATGATTTTATGTGATGAATCAGTTTAATTGATCTGAAGAATGAAGTTATTAAATATTAATCGGCAGAAAAGTTCAAATATAAACATTTGCTTGTTAGATATGCTATTAATATTATATATTGTGTTAATTATATATTATTACTATTAATTATAGTATGTTTTACTTTTTTATTGCATGTAGAATAATGTGAACAAGAATCTCTTTTCATACTTTATTGTGGATATTTGAGATAATAAATGTTAATCTTAAATTTTTATTGGCACATAATTTGAATCATTTAGAATGCTTTACTTATATTTAAGTAGACTATTCATGTAAAAAAAATTATGGAACCTTATAGGACAGCAGTGAGGAATGTTGTTAACTTCACGAATTTCATATTAGTTATTATTTTTTATTTTACCATGCGTGCATTGTTAAAATTGTGTGCAAATCTCAATTCAGAACAGAATGAAATTGATGTTTCATGTTCACATTCCTCTCCAGCATGTAATAAATAATTGGAATTTTTCATCAATATCTGGAAATTTTCAATGCATCTTAGCCCTTTGCATTTTTATCTGTTTAAAGAACTCACTATATTCAAAATATTATTTTTCTTTTGAAACAAAATGATATGTAATTATTCTTTATTAATTCTAAATTATCTAAGCCGTCCATTTCTCTTATATAAAAGATATATAGATCCAACTGAATACAATTTGGAATGTTTTTTGCTCGTTTCTTTGCAACAGCCTTAATGATTTATTAAATTTTATTTTTATTCTGTAGGAATAAATTTTTTTGATTTTTTTAAAAGGATTCACCCTTTTTCATATTGTTTTTAATTTTTGTTGTGAATATTCCCTTATTATTGTTCATTAATATATTATCAAGATTTAATTTTTTTTTTAAATTTGGAAAATTACTAAAATTAAAATAAGTAATAAATGCATTTTAATTAAGAAAATTTAACTTAACAGCTCAGCAGTATTAATTATGAGATTCTATAATCTAAATTAACTAAATGTTATTACATTGTGAAATATTTAATGACGTATCTCTGCAAGAACACTCAATAAATAAACCATACAGTTACAAAATTGAAGATTCAATTGCTCTGAAATTGATTGCATCATTTTATTCAATCAATTTAGAGATAGCATCAATTTTGAACTAATTATTTTTCCTTATGTAACTATAATTTTTTATAAATAATTCAACAAAAGTTTTTTTTTTTTTTTTTTTAAAAAAGAACTTTGTGATAAGAGTAATTGTTAGTATCATTGTATTTGTTTTTTGGTTGCTGTTTTTTTTAATTCTGTACTTTTTAAACAAATGCTTTATTTCATTTTTTATTTATTTGACTCTGCCCTTTTCCATTGTCTCAGTAGGTTTATTTATTATAGATTTTCTTGATGTTTTTTTCACTTGATAAAACTTGTTACATACTAAAAAATCAAACACATATGTATTTTTTAAGGTCTTAAACAAGAAATAGATGAAAATATGGCTGTAATTTTGAATATTTTGTAGCATAATCTACTAGATTGTAAGCACATGCATATTAAAATATTTTTTCAAACTTTGTGTTAAAAAAATTTTGTACATGTGTAAATTATTTGTACTTTTCAAATTAATTTCATTTTAAATAGATTTTTAATTTCAGTTTAAATAGCTTATTAAATATATCAAAAAATTAATAATTGAATATAACACTGCATGTCTAATCACCAAAGAAAAGCTGTATTTTCAATCATATTGGAAATATTTGTTCCACACACACAAATTATCTAATGACAATTAAAATCTTTTATAAGACACAAAAAATAAAAGCATATCCCTGAGATTTTTTTCTTTATTGTAATTTTTCAAATTTGTACTCTAGTACAGATTAGGATTTAAAATGAGAAATATATACAATAAATATATGTTAGTTTGCATGGCTTTTTATTGGTTGTTGAATCTGTCTTTTTTAAAAAATTTCTGTATTATCCTATTTAAAGAACTTTATAGTTCTTTAATGACCATTTTTTCTTGTATATGATAAAAACAAATTCATATTTTATCATGAATTAGTTATAAAATGTTAATATATATTAAGATTTCTGGAAAAAAAAATATTTTCATTTTAGTTATTAAAATTGTTTTGTATCATTACTTCAATGAAATAAGTAAAAATATTATAAAATTGTGCACAGGAGAAATTAAATCTTTTCTAAGACATTAAGGGTAACTTAATTTTGATTTTTTAGCCAAATTAAAATTATTTATTCTAAAGTTATATTGTCAAAAACATTTTTATAGGTTTTCAGTACTTATTATTTATTTACGATGTTTGTTTTTATATATTACCATTTTTATTTTTTAAAAAAAGTACTTATACTGCTGTATTTGCTGAGTATTTTTGTATATTGCTTTTAACATACATGTGCATTTGTTGTTTATGTGAAGTGTTTAAAATGCATCTGAAATGTTTCGTAAACTTCATTATTTATTTTGTAAAATTTGCTGTGATACTTAGAGATAAATATAATTTTTAATATAATTTATAAGTTTATTATGTTGAGTAGTAATATAATATGTTAATTTTTTTTCCCATATTGAGCATTTTTTTTTATAATATTATTAGACTTTTTTTTAGGAATAATGATTATTTGTATTCTCTTAACTTGGTAGCAATGTCAAAGCTTCTCCAATGTTATAGCTTTTGCTTGATGTGGAATGCTATCCTAATCATTGTGAATACTTTTTCTTGCATCAATTATTTTTTTAGTTAATTTAAATGTATTAAATTCTATTTAATAAAGGATTCATACCTGAAATTAAGTTAACTTATAATTTGCATTTGTAACATATGACACTACAACAGAAAATAAATACTATAGTATTTAATAATACCCTAAAAAACTCATAACATTCTTATATTTATAAGAGCTATTATATTAAACACTTGACAGTATTATTTTATTATTTCACTGAAACATTTCAGAGATTTGATCAAATCACTAACTTTCGTCAGGTAAATGACCTTCAAGGGACGTAGTTTTAATATCTTTTGGGAATTGAACATACACTTGCCTCTGAAAGTCAGCATACAAAAACGATCACCTTTCATATTTATGCTAAGATCGCTAATTAAATTAAGTGTTTCTGAATGAAAACTATTTTTATTGATTCCTCTAACGTCTATATTCAAATAGTATAAGCAAAAATCACCTGAAAAAAATAAAAAAAAATAATACAAATATTAATAATTTGAGAGCGACACAAATCGTGTGTGTCAAAAGTCTGCGTGCACTTGAAAAAAACTTTATAATAATGAATTTTAACTGAAGGTTACTACCGCATAGGGTATCCCCTTCTTTTTATAATGTCTTTCAATCTATTTGGGATGGATTCAACTAGTTTAGTTGTCTCATCTGTGGTTATTTTGTTCCATTCTACATGAGAGATTTGAGCATTTCCTTGGATGTTATTACTTTCTACCTGATTATTCACTTGAGTAAATCTCACAAATGCTGTGTTATGCTCATGTCTGGGGACTGAGATGGTTTACGAAATTGGTTTGGGATTTGATAGAATAACCACGGTTTCACACAATGTAAGCTATTTGCTTGGTACCTTTGTCCTGCTGAAAGTAAAAATCATCACTCACCGCAAGTTTCTCGGCAGTTGCCGTGATATTTTACTTCAGAAAGTTCAAGTAATCAATTTTGTACATTGCTGATTCAATAAATTCCAGATTAACAACCAAAAGACTTCTTGTGCACCCCCAAACATTAAGCCTCCTCCTCCATGTTTGATAATCGAAAAAAAAATTCTCTTAAGATCTGTGCAGGAATTTTTGCATGCATATTTCTGCTCTTTTTGATGCCAAAAATACAAAAATTACTTTCAATTGAATATATTACATTTTCCCATTAACTATGTGACCCATTTAGGTGGGGTTTTTTTGGCAGAGGTTATTCTCTTAGCTCTGTTCACTTGAGAGATGAATGGCTTCTTGAAATCAACTCTGCCATGATAGTTATGCTTTTCCAGTTCTCTTAGAATTGTAGTTAAAGTCACACTTTTTTACAATATCTCAGCAACACTTTTAGCTATTTGTGAAGCTCATAGTCTTGGATTTATTTTTATAGCGCATATTACAAAGCAAGATTCTTGAGGTGACATTGCAGACAGGCAGCCGGATCTTGGCTTGGACGTTGATATTTTAGTTTATTTGTAGTTTATGAATTCGTTTTGAATCAATGAATATCTCCTATTAACAGTTTCAGCAATCGCTTTAAAAATCTTCCCCTTTTTTGAAGATCTATGATGATTTTTCTTTCAATAATATATTTATCTCTTTTCTGTTACCAGCCATGGAATCACACAAGCTTTCAAATCATAAATAAATCGTAAAAGAAGTTTATAATTACTTAAAAAAAACAATTTAGTGCAATTGTTTTACAATAAAAGGTCTTTACAAACTATTTTGTAAGTGTGCGTAGACTTTTGGTGGGGATAGTTGGTGATTATTTGGTGGTCATTCTAGTTTTTTCATGTTAAGATGAATTTTGTTACTCTTGTTTGAATATGGAAATTTTGAAGAATCCCTGTGAGAGGTATGTTGATTTTCTGAAGCGTGATTTTAACAGTAATTACAGCATAAATACGTAAGATGATTGCCTGTATGCAGACTTTCGGGGGCAAGTGTATCCCTCAGGGATTTGATCAAATTCCTAATTTCATCATTTCCGTGCTACATATCTATGGAATGCCCCGTTGTACAATGCAGCATCATAGTTTACGGCACCATTACATTTAATACTAGTTGAATAATAGAAAGATATTTATCATATTTTATTAACTTATTCAAAGAATATTTTTTATAGGCTATTTTAAAAATCATAAACATGTCTCCTATATCTATGGAGTTAAATAAAATTTTACAAAATCATAGGTATGAATAGAAATAATTTTTTTACCTTTCATATACTTTTAATATAATGTCCATACTATTCTTAACAATAATAGATTTATCAGCTTTGTCTAATGTGGATTGAATAATATTTTGTAGCTTCTTGCCCGGATGTGTAATATAAGTTTTAAAACCAGTATAGAAATGTAATCGAAATATTCCAGGTCATTTTCTCAGAAAGTTGTCCCTTAGGTGTAGTGATCTACGATTTCATGTTTTTAAAATTCCTTCATACTGTAAACGATAATGTTCACATTTTGAGCTTTTGAAATACATCCAACTTTTCTTCTTTTTTTTTACATGTTAGATCCTTAGAAAACCGTCCAAAAGAAAGAAATTGTGTGAAAAATACATGTGGCATGTAATAAATGTGGGGATATGTTCCACAATTTTTAAAAGGGGTAAGATGAAAAATTATGTCAATATTTTCCCCAAAAAACGTGCAAAAAAAGTAATAATAAAATGTCCATATTACATATTTATAAAACAAAAACAATTCATTTTAAAAAATATTAAAATTAGTGCACAGTGGAAATTTAGTCTTATAAGTGCATACAACACACAAAAAATTCAAAGTGAAATTAGCAATAAAATTACTAACTAAGCTATTCATCGCTACTTAATAATGAGCGTGCACATTTATTAATAACTGAGTGGACTAAATTCATGATGGTCACATGATAAAGGCAATCACGTGTTTCCCATTGATTAAAAATTGACATACTAGTTGAAACTTGCAAAGTTTAGATAACATTTAATATTTGATGATTGGGTAAAAAGTTAACGGGTTAAATTCTTCAAATAGTTTTAAAAATTAAAAAAAAAAAAAAAAAAACTTAAATTTTTCGAATACTTTTAAATTAAGTGCATTTTGTTTAACTATGTGCATTATTATATCGTTGACAAATATGTACTTTCTAAACGAAAGTTTCTGCAAAAAGCACAAGTTGGCAACAGTAAAGCACATGATTTAATTGGCTGGGAACGCATGATTATATTTATGATATAACTATGACGTCGCATTAATTTATGAACTGATTGGCTGAAAACACCTGACTGAGTTATCATATGACTATGACGTCACATGAATTTAGTCCATTAAAAGTGGTGTCATCAATATAAGTGTCAAATACGTCTAACATAACTGTAGGTTATGATTGGAATGAATAATTTCGTTCGTCATTAAAGGTCTCCACTTTTTTCTTGTTACAAAGTTTGTTATTAGTGGCTGTTTTCTTTTGACTAAGGTTACTTGTATAATTCTTGATATCTTATTATGCAAAATTTAAGAGATAACAGAAATTTTAATTCACGCTCTGTGTCAGGATCACGAGTAAGAAAATGTTATTCCATACTTGTTGCAAATTTCATGCCCTCACAAATTAAAAAAGCTATTAATAGCTGAACTTCATCTTCGACTTCCTTATTAGCAATTTTTTTAATATCATGAACTGTTAAAAATTCGATCAAATCGTTCTCATCCAAAGGATCCAAATCCTCACATCTTTTTTGGGATTCGTATTATTTCAAAATCGTGTAGAAAAAGATTTGGGTGTTATTAATTCTCAGAGATATGATTTTATTTAAGTAACACGATTTATTAGCTGTATTTGTAAGAAAGTCTATGAAACACATGCTATCTCTATAAGCTTATGATTTTCTGCTATTATTAAATGTAAATTTGAATAACAATGCATAAATTACAAAAATATAAATGCGTGTTGGTGTATTAATTACTGGTTTCTTACACATTCCTAAGAGAACAGTGCAAAGGAAAATTGTTTAGATTTTTGTATAAAAGTGTAAAATATTTTATTAATTTA
Source organism: Trichonephila inaurata madagascariensis (assembly GCA_019973955.1). Lineage (NCBI taxonomy): Eukaryota > Metazoa > Arthropoda > Arachnida > Araneae > Nephilidae > Trichonephila > Trichonephila inaurata. The sequence continues at coordinate 72,218 of BMAV01015649.1, read as the reverse complement.
TTATATCATTTTATTTTATGGTATGAAAATACTGCCAATATGTAGATATAACCTTTGACAATAAAGTTCGGTGTATAGTCCAGTAACATTAACGTAGATGAAATATTAACAAAAGTTACCTTACTGCCGAAATAGTCACTGTTGGTGCTGCGATCGCCACCCCCACCACACACCCTCACTTGTTCATTCTTGCAAGGTAAATATCGTCGTTCTAATTATCAGACTGCATAACTCCATCTGGGATGCTAATTTGATACAGTAGGGCTAGGCGCCAAGTTGTTGTTTATGTTCGCTAAGATAGGCGATAATATTACAATCGTGAATTGCAAATTAAAAAAAAAAAGAAGCTTTTTGCATATCTCAGCTGAACGAAAAAAAAATTATTAAATTTTAAGTCTGTAGATCTAATAGCTGATAAAAAGGATTTTTTTTTTTAAAAATTTGTAAGTCTTGTGAGTTGATTTTTGAAAACACCTTCCTAAACTGATCTCTGCTCAGCAAAAGTAACACACATTGTTACAAATTTTATGTAATGAACGCTTAAAATAGTATAGATAATTTATATCTGGAAGTGTAATACATTAATATTGCTTTCTGTTGTATTTATTTTATGTTAAAATCTTGCCACCACCTCTCCCTTCGAAATCTAGTTTTATTATGAAATAAAAAAAATATAGTGATTATACTGATCGAAGGAATAAATTAAAAGTGGAGCACGCACTGAGGCATGGCGTAGACAAAACAAAAGGATATGTTTTGCTTCACTGCTGCTTGGCACGATTAAGGAATCGCGCCAAAAAGCGCTTGGCGCGTTGCACTCCTTTTTCAAATCAGTTAGACCGGTGGAGTTACGCAGTCTGATAATTAGGCCGACGATATGGTGTGATGTGGACGCTGCGATCGTCACCCTCACCCCACACACCCACATTCGTAAAAACTCTTGCATAAAAGCACTGCACAAAGCAGTGTTTACCTTGCAAGAGTGAACAAGTGAGTGGGGGTGGTGATCGCACCGCCAACAGTCACCTCCCATAACTATGCACCGCTGAGATTTACTACACATGTGCTGGAAACTTTGCAAGAAATCTTCTTTTGGGATGAAGTTCAAAAGCCTCTTCCCGTTTCGTTGGATGTTAGGATTATCGATAACACGTTTTTCTTATCCCTAAATTCTGGGTAACGATTTGTCGCACGGATTCACGGTTAATTTGCAGTTCATCAGCTACTATGCGCACAGTTAATTGATCTTTAGTGACTAATGTGTCAATGTTTTCGTTACTGACGAAAGTCACCCATCTTCCGCTATGAGGGCAGTCAAAAACACTTTCCATGCTTTTAGTAAATGGGCGAACCATTTGTACACGCAATTCATGAAAAGTGCTTGATCTTCATAAACACGTACCAGCATCACATAAGTTTCTTTTGATGTCTTGCTTAACTTAAAACAAAACTTGAAGTTGATCTTTTGTTCGTTCATTTTCCTGTTCCCAGTTAAGAACCAACATACTAATCAAGCACTTCGTAAAATAAGTCTCGCAAGGAACAGAAATGAGTCTCAACTAAACAACGGTGGGGCAGATGGTCAACCCCTGCCCCTACGTATGTGCAGCCTTTTTATTCGCCAGTGTTACCAGAACGACCGTTCTGACTTCATTCACCGAACTTTATTGTCAGATGTTGTATATTATTAGTTTTTATTTATAATAAATTACTTTGTGATTAATAAATGTATTTATTTGTCGAAGTAAATATATTATTTTCTTATATAATTAAGAATTTTATTAAATTAAATATTAATTCATATATTTAAAAATATAACTGAAAATTATATTAATTTATTCATAATATGGAATATGCAAAATCGTATCATAACTAAAGAAATTATTTACGAAATAGAATTATTATTTTATAAAAGATAGCGTACTAAATAAACAAAGGACTCTTCTTTTTTCTGTTGGCTCTCGTGCTGTAATCTTGCTTATAGAATGCCAAGGAAATTTTAATTTCAACTTTTTGCTTGTTTCCTCAAACTGCATATAAATGTAATGTTTTTTCGCGAAAAAAGAAACTAAAAGACAGAAGAAGGTTCTTTTTCTGACATAGTATAACAACGCACCGAAATTGAATTTTTGAAGTAGGATTTCTTTCAAGAAATTATTTTTATTTTTTATTGAAATTATTTTTTTTCAGAATGCAATCTTAAAAATATTTATTCAAATGTCAAGTTCTGAAAAATCGACTTAAGAAATGTATCATTTTACTAAACATTTTTCGCATGTGTTTTGAAATTCAAGGCGTTGGGAAAAAATTAGGAAAGTGTGTTCAAACATTATACAATGGGCTTGATTCATGAAGTCACATGATAAAAACAAACACTTGTTTTCCATTGAATTCAAAACAAACATTAAACTAATTGTACTTGTTCTATTCGTAAAACTCAGATAAAATTTCAAATATCATATTTGGGTAAAGATGTTTAAATGTTAAGAAAAAAAATTTCTTCAAAAAGATTTTTTTAAATTAAAAAAAAAGTCGTATTATAAGTTATACTTTTAAATAAAATGCATTTTGTATACATATGTACTTTTTAAGAAAAAAATTCTGTAAAGAGCAAAACTTGGCTACACCGGAGCGCGTGAACTGATTAGTTGGAAACACAAGATAGTTTTTATCGTGTGACTATGACGTCACATGAGTTTTTGAATTGATTGGCTAGAATCACGTGGCTTTCACTATCATGCGACTATGACGTCACATGAATTAACCTCATTAAGGATATCAATTTCTTAAATGAATTGTTTAGAAATGATTTTTACACCCTATACAGTCATTCAAAAAAAAGTATAAATGAAGTAAACATTCTTTATATATTCAACGAGATATTTTTTCAATTCCTACTATTAGCTCATGATCTCTATATATTTATTTATTTTGGTGAAATTTTCAATCGTTAATAAAATACATTTCAAAGCGCTCAATTGAGCTGAAATTTTATATACATGATTATTTCGGATGACAATACAGTAATTTAATCATAATTAATAAAAATTAATTGATTGAAACTAATTATTCAAAGAATTACATATTCAGCCACGTTGACATCATTTCTGGCGACTTAGCGACCCTTTGGGCGACTTGTGTCAAAACTTAAAAAGGTTTATTTTTCTCACGTTTTAAAGCATTCAGTTGAACTGAAATTTTATATACACGATTGTTTTGGATGACAATACGATACTTTAATGATAATTAATAAAAATTAATGACCACTTAATGTTGTGATTCAGTCATAAGTATATACATATTTATATTAATTGTAACTATTTAATAAAAAGTAGCTAAAATAAAATTTTTCTTTATTGATCTAAGTAGGAATTGACTAAAAAAATATTACTTGTTTAAAATATTTTCTTCATGTTTGGTTTAATGTTGATAAATATTTATAAAATACATTCATTTTTACACTATTAATACTATGATATTTTTTTTTATCGTAAACTAGGCTTTTTTTCCCTACTTCATTGCCATATAATGCATCGTTTATATTAACATAGATGTACCTAAAAATTGGTAAAATGTTTTTAAAATTGTTTAAAACTTAATCTGTGTGAATGCGTCTTATTTTAAATGTAATTTAAGTATATTTATCTATTTTTTTAGAGTATACTGTACGTGGAACTGCTGGTTGTTAAAAATATTATATTATTGCCAAAAACTCACACACTCTTTTGCTATCTATGTGATATTCCATCATAAACGCAACAAATAAATATCGAATTTCTGAAACGTATTACTTCATTTAATAGACCAATCAGGAGACAAGTTAGGATTAGGTATGCTAAGGCATACCTTAGCGTACCTAATTCGTATATAGCATGACATGATGGGAGAGTAACTGGAAAGAAATGGTATATGTAAAACGCTTAACATTTCTGTTAAAGCCATTCTGAGGTTTACATCACTTTAAGCGACATGAATTAATTGCCTTTGTGTAATATGCTCAACAAGCAATCATGCAGATGTGACATCATAAACATCTTAGCCGCGGTCGAATTAGTGGGTGACGGAAAACCAGTATAATGTTCTAAAAGCGAAATACACAAATAGAACACAACGGGAGAAAATGCAAGACACATGTAATGGATTATCCAATACTTGTGGTATGACCTTGTGCTATTTGGCCAATTACCTGTACAGTGTTTGTGTCATTAAAGGCCTTTTCATCATTGAAAGCGTTTCCTATGGTGTCGAAAGTATAAGAACTGGATAAATCGAGTGCTCTTAAAGGATGATGGCAAATTTAGCCTGACTTGCGATTCTGAATGAATAGTAGATATCTCTAGAGAGAAGCGAACACATAATTTATTCTCCCTCCTCGAAAGGGACGGTTTTGGAGGTAGAGGAGTTCCAATTTGGAGAGATATCATAGTGATTACTCATAACAAGACTTGACATCCCTATTAACTTCCATTTCCAAGAAGGCTCAGTCACTGGTGCCTGCTATTTGGTCGAGATTCTCCTTTTTATGCGCATGTCCTTTTAAAGTTTTATAGCTCCTAAATTCCTTTTCATGAAACAAAATGCTGTACATTATCGAACAGTAGTTGCCGAAGAGCTGTTAGGGAGTAATAATATTTAATACAAAGCCGGAAAGGTCCCCACATCTATATTCAATCGAAACGTATGGGACATTTCAGAGAGACGTCTGGTAGCATGCCATCAGCATCTAGCAACGAATTTGAACCCGAGATTAACGCTACAAAAGGAATGAAAAACAACAAACACTTCGACACTCAATGTCAACCATATCCTCATTGTTCTAATTGATGCGCAGAGTTTACATGGACTAACGAAGTAAATTCTGCACATCACTTAGGAGTAATCTTATTCTACTCTGAAAGCTAGATTTTTCTTGCCAATCATTTGTCGCATGAATGTTTCGGTCTCTTGCCCAATTATGCTCGAATTTAGTTATTTTTAAGATTATAACCTGTACTCAAAAGTAACACCGGCGGCTAGCTCAAATAATTTTAATTGATGGGACATTCTTATTGAGCACAGTTACAAAAACACATGAAAACAATTAATACAATTCAAATACTAAGGAGGGGGAAATTTCCCGGTAGGAAATATACAATCCCAAAATTTCTTCGCAGCCGGCAGCTACACTTCAGAAACCGCTTTAAAATTCTTTATGAACTAGGTGTTCAGAAATTGAATTGGTAATTTTACGTTGGGCTCCATTTCCCGGTAGGAAATATTCATTTGAGAAGAGAACAGTCACCTGTTGATCCATGCTTTGATCTCCATGATCTCAGCCACATTGGAAACGGATTCTTCTGCTCTCAGCCACAAATTAAATGCAGTTAATTTAGTTTTAAAATAGTTAACCTTTATAATTGAGCATCAACTAGTCAGTAGAAGAACAAAAATTGGATATTCGAACACACTGCTATTCAAAAATATATTATAGATATCTTACAGGAAACAAAATCTAAACTTTGAAAACATAATGAAAGTTCAAGTAAAAAGAAATTCTGATGAACTTAATCAAAAGAACATAAAAATTAATCCTTTGAAGGAATAAAAATACTGCTTGAAAATATTGTAGGTATTTGACAGAAAGCAAAACCTTAGCTTTGAAAATAAAAATAATTCACATATAAAAGAAATTCTGATGAAATTCCAAGTCAAAACAAAATCTGTGAATGAATCTTTTGAAGGAATAAAAATATTTTTCCACTATACTTTTTTCTGCTAACAAAACATAATAATAATTTCTTTCTTTTAAATTCACAAAAATTTTATATCTGATCAAAATTCTTCAATATAGTTAGAAAAAAACACAATATAATACTAAACCGGAAATATCAATCTCAGTGACACTGGCGTCATAAGTAAATTAATGAGTCAGCAGAAAAAGTGAAAAGTATCGATGATACATAAATTTAACAAAACACAGCGAGTGCTGTATTCTGAGTTCCAAGTAAAATGAACAAGAAAAAAAAATAACGTCTGATTTTCACCAGGCAAGGGGCGAGAGACAGAAAATTGGGGGGGGGGGCCCCTTAGTAACAAAAAGTCTATTTTGTAAATGGAAACAAGCTGTGAAAACTCAAGGTCAGAAGTGGGGGTAGGAAGTTTCCCCAATCAAGTACACTAATAGTCATACATCAAAGGCAGAGAGAGAAAATGAACAAAAGTAGAAAGAGTTTCCGAACTAGGGAAAAG
>BMAV01015649.1:19341-34455 GCA_019973955.1 Trichonephila inaurata madagascariensis | reverse complement strand
TTTATTTTTCTTTATAAATTATTCATCACGAGTTTTTTTATTTTCATGTAGAAGAATTACTGTGAAATAAATCCAGGTTTCAAATTTTAATTCAATAAAATCGTCTTTAAAATCATTTTATGAATGTAGATGGAACAAAAACTATTTTTTAAGTTTAAATTACAAGCATGCTACACATTTTAATATATGTCTTGTCTTCTATTTATAGAAAAGTTTTAATATGTCTCAGAATTAAGAAAAAATTCAGCATGCCAGAATAAGTTTCTTTAAACAATCTTTTATATTATCGTGAAATACCGGTGAGATTTTTAGTGGATATAAAACCTTGATATTTATTCTAGAATATAAAGTAACGTTGAAATAAAATTGATATTTGCTAAGAGAAACAATACTACAAATTACATTTATTTTACATCTGTATATAAGCATAAAACTTTACATGACGAGAGATTTAGCCGGCTGGGTGGCGTGGTTCATTTGTTGCTGGCTGTTAAAACCCCAGTTCATCGACTCCTTGGCGATGATTATTCAAGCCAGAGAATTGTTGTAACCCTCCCCCCTTGTTTTTGTTTCCAGTGTTTACTCTTATTAGTTGTATGAACCCTTTTGAAGCGAATGGTTGGCGCTATATCCAGCTTTGAACCCATCTAACAATTGGATATATTATTAAAGTTTTTATTATTGTTAACTTAAAATCTGCGTTATGATTTGATATGAATTTATTGAATAAAAATATTTACCAATCGAACCTGCAATCACCGAAATAAACCTTAAAACTGGCCTTCTGCACTTAAGGTTGCCGGTTCAACCCAGGCTCAAGTCGGTGGATTTTCATGATGCAGAAAATAGACAGCAGCTATGTCGTATGATTAAATGGCATGTAAAAGACCCCTAGAGTGTCTGTTTGGCTTGGGTGTTCTTGGCAAAATTAAATCACAGCACAGGTTCGCATCGTCAGAGCTCAAGTGCCTCCCTCTAGGGAGGAATCTGGACGTCAAAATTACTTGCGGTGTTTGGTATCCGCCTATAGGGTGCCGCAATAAAAAGAGATACCTGCTTCCGGGGATGTACTAGGTCTGCAATGGTAAAACACCAATCAACATCCCATTAGAAACAAAAGAAAACATTACAAGAGAGTTATCACTTGAGCACATTTTGGAGTGCTTAAATTTTAACTTGAAAGAGATGTTGTTAAAACCTTCCTCGTATAGTCTTAGAGTGCCCACCTAGGGATTAGAAACAACAACAGCCCATGACGAGAGAGAGGGAGAGACAAAGTCATGATAATAACGACAAAATTTTATTCAGTTTGTGACGAGCTCATCGCGTTTTCTACTAAAATCTCCTCTTGGGTTCTTTGGGGCCGAAATTCTTTCCAACCAAATCCAGAAGCGAAACTTAAACATGCAAATTAGAAACCTTTTAAATAGCAGAAGTTTAACGTAAGCGTATGACCTATTGGGGAGTGATTATGTTAGTCTGGTTTAAGCGCGTGAACTGAAGGAAGAGAAGAAAGCCGTCGTTGAGTGTGAAGCTATCCGTGACAGAACGATCAAGTCAAGGTGGATCCAATTCCACTCGAGATAATCTAAAGATATTGAGGATCCGAGAGGATTGCGATTAAACAAGAGATTAAGGAATCATCATTCTAGTGTCTATTAGTAACTGTTATATAAATAGAGATTAGGAATAGACGGGAAAGTTAAATGTAGTGCTTAAGATCGAGCTTATTTGGTAATACGTATTCTGTGTTTTCTCACCTCAGATCCGCTAGGTTATAATATAAGTATTATCATTGTTAGTGTTTAAGTTAAGATCTTAATAAAGACATTTTAAGATCATAACAACGCCTGGTTCTTCATTCACTCCCACACCTCTAGATCACGAAGTTAACTTAGGAGTGAGGTATCACCTAAGGGGAAATACTTCACAAGTTTCTTAAATGAATAATTTCAACGAATTTGAATAAATTACTTCAGTTAAAAATATTTTGTTTGTTTCAAGTTATTTGTGCATAATTAGCCCAGGGTGGGCCATGGCCTTCTGAAGAAGCCTTTTCTAGGCCAGCCTTCTTCCCGCTAGGGTTCTTCAAATTTTAGTTCTCAAAATAAGGAGATCTTTTTCTAGGCTATCAATCCATCTAAGATTTGGTCTGCCCTTTCTTCGTGTGCAAATTGATTGGGCATTGAAGACATTTTTAGTGGTGCGGTCTTCATCCATTCTGGCAATGTGACCTGCCCCTTTAATTCATTGTACTTTGATGTAATGATGCCAGATTCTTTAAATCAGTGATAGAGCTCGAAATTTGATCTTCTTCGCCTCGTTCCATTTTCTTGAATTCCTCCAAAAATGAGTCTTAAAATCTTCCTTTATAGTAGATACTTATGTTCTCACCTGTTCGAGACATGGACCATGTTTCACATGCAGAAGTTTTAATACTGGTCTTAAAAGACTTTTATACAATAGAACCTTTGTTTTTCTTTTGATTAAGTTCGATTTTATATATTTTCATATTCCATTAAGACATATATTAGCCATATAGTAATGGTAGCTCAGTTCCACAAATTTTCTCTGTGATGTTTCTAAAATTCTAATTTCACTGTAGTTTTTACGATATAATTTTTTACCGCTCTTTCAAATTCATTAACTAATTTCGTTTCTACTAAGCACAAGTATATTTAACATCATTTCTTGAAATAAATATCAATTCAACATTCTGCAAATATTGTTAAAAAGACTTCTAATTTCCACCCAACCTCATTTTTAATTTCTCTCATATCTACATAACCAAAAGAGCACTCACAAACGTCCTTAATTCAACTTTACATCCACCCAGGGTAAACAAAGGCAAAGTCTGATTCCTGGCCGCAATTAATTAGTTAATTAAGAGCGATTTCCTACCGGTTCCAGGTACCGCAGTAGGCCTACTATACATCAGCAGTACCTTGGTTATATATCACAGGTGCAGCAGACCCGTTTTAATTAAAGGAAAGCTGACGAAAGCTTAACATCGGAAGAATCACTTACGGGTTTAATTATTGGTTAAATAAGCTTTGTGAAAGCGGATTTATCATTAGAACTTTAATCCCGAAGAGGTAAGCATTCATCTATAGCGAAATAATTTATCAAATTAGTTGTTTCAAAACATGAAATTTTCTGGAAAGTAATATCTATGTGTACGAATCAGAATAGTTATTCAACCTTATTTTTAATACCTTTTTGTTTTCTAATTAACATTTTTGATTTTTCAAGCTTGTATTTTTAAAGGAAAGGAATGCGCTATATAAAACAGTATGAAAACACGCATAACGTATTGTGAAAGAGGAAATTTAAAATTGCTTATTTATTATTTTTTTTATTATTTTTATTATGTGTTTCATACTTACATTGCAGAGTTAAAATAAGAATAATAATATGAGTTAAACCAGGGTTTCTCAAATTTTCAATATTGGCGACCCAATTTTCAATTATATTTATATCTTCCCTCTCCCCCCATACAATAACAATGTATTGAATGTAATAATAATACACCTTTGACATTAAAGTTACAAAAACGACCTTAAATATAAACCGTACACAAATTTTCAAGATAAGTATTAAATATTGTACATGTTTTTTTTGTTAAGTAATAAATATTTTAAGTAAGTTACTTATAAGTAATAGGATAAGTATTATGTTACATTTCCTCTCTAATTTTTAAATTGGAACAGATTGCAATAAACATGCAACGTGTACTTTCATTATGTCAAAATGCATTTTGAATTGCTTCCTTTCAGTAAATTAATAATTTAAAAAAATATTTTTTATGAGTAATTTTTGACTTTTCGACATGCTTGTCTCCCCACTTGGGGTTATTACACTCCCTTAGGGGTGCCCNNNNTTTGAAAATCGCTGAATTAAATAATTAATATATGATATATTTTTTTTTCTTTAAATATTTCAGACTTCTATCCTGTTGACACATAAATTCCAGATTAAAATATTAATGTAGTTTTCCTCCAGAAACTAATAAGGTCGCGATAGCCAAGTGGTCGTAGTCTCGATGCTGGCGTGTCATGAGCTCGATTCTTGTGCCACTGAATACCTGTGGCCGCTGTATCCTAGTGATCAAGATAACGTACTAGTGGCTGGCGTGTCATGAATTTGAGCTTATTGCGGATAAAGACCCTCCATATAGCAGGGGGCGGTTTACGTAAAATCTATCAAAGTTCAAACGTCCTCCCGTTGGTGTAGTGTAGAAGTTAGGAGAGAGGGTGGCAGCTCAGGTTTTGATATCGCCACTTGACCATGGTTCCATCGTCAATAGCCCTAATGTATTTTTATTGAGCGACGTTAAGGTATCCGACTACGTTCGGAACCGTGAATTTGCAAAAGCGTATAAATGGATAATATTTATGATATTTAGTGTCACTCAGATTAGAAAATGTATATAAAATTGTTTTAAGAATATTATTACAATAAAAAATTATTTAAGGACAATATTTTGACCAAAAATGAACATAGAATGACCCATTTTCAAAATATTCTCCTTTTGTGAAAATTGCTTCTATTATAATAATATTTTGTCTGTATGTAGCTCAGACCTCTGCACAGAGGCTCAACTAGAAGTTTTGAAATATATAACTTAGAAGTGGGGTTTATCCATATTTTAGGACAACAGAAGGAAGCAATTTTACGAAAAAAACGCCAATAATTATTTTAATTGGCGGTAACTCTGAAAATATTGTGAATTTTTCAAAATTTCTAGTTAGGCCCCTGTAGAGAGGTGTGAGCTATATATAGGCAAAATATTATTATAATAGAAGCATTTTTCACAAAAGGAGAACATATTGAAAAGAGATTATTCTAAGTTAATTTTTTGCCAAAATATTTTATCTAAATAATACTTTTGTCAAAATGTCCTTAAAACAATTTTATGCATGTATTCTAATCTGAGTGACACTAGATATCATGAAAATTATCCTAATATGTGCTTTTTTAAAATCACAGTTCCGAACGTAGTCGGATACCTTAATGCAACTTTCTCATTCCTCCACTTTGAAGAACATTGCCCTACAGTATGCTTAGTAACTAATTAATCATATCTAAATGAATGGAAGAAAATGCACAAAACAAAAAGCGAAGAAGGAAGTTAAACACTAGAATATAATATTATGAAGATAAAAAGATAAAAAGTGCAGACTGTTTCATTTTTTTTAAAATCATATCTTTACACCTCCATGTAACTGGACACGCGAATTCCTTTTTTCGATGACGTTTGTTTCACCCATGAAAGTCGTGTAAGGTCAAGAGGTGTCGAGGCTCAAAGTTCTCGCATTGGCTGTTTGGAGATTAGGTGTGGTCCTCATCGCTTCAGCATGGTTCAAAATTTCTAGGTTCATTTCCAATAACTCCTGCAATGTTTTAGAGTTAATCAAGAGTTAATGTTAGCAACGTTAATCAAATCAAATCAAAATTATTTTCGAAAGATCCTACCTATAAGGGTTGCCCAAATAAAAAGTGGATGCGTGCAATTGTACTAGAACGATTGCTGCCATAGCAGCGCTACCGAACTTGGGTGTTAAGGGGAGATAGGAGGTGTACACAACATGTGCGACGTGCAATGAGGAAACCTGTTCTTGGTAGAGGAAATAGATCAAAAGTAAAGTTGTACTATTCAGGGATGCGTCCATAGTGCGCGGTAGTATGGTTTCTGATAGCAGAAGGTGAGCAGAATGCGGGCAATTATCAGTGAATAGGGTCAGTGCTGCTAAGTTGGAACAATTGGTGCAAAACCTTTCGTGAATGGTGTCAAACGATACCAGATCTCCATGACAATTCCGGCCTAAAAGTCTCTCATGAAGCCTAGATAACCTTGAAAAAATTTCGCTGAAAAGTGTTGGAACACCCACCCTACAGTCCAGATTTGTCTCCCTAACACCTTCCACGCCTTTTTCCACTTAAGAAAGCATTACGCTACCATAAGAACGATACGATGAAGGAAGCTATGCAGGACTTCCACGAGAATTAACCACTATTTTTCTACAGAGAAGACATAGACCTACTGTCGAATCAATGGGGCCAGTGGTAATTTGTCCAAGATGATTTATTTTAAATTCCAATAAAGGTATTATTTTTATGTAATTTTTTTTCCACTTTTCATTTGGGCAACCCTTATATAATCAAACTTTTTGATAGGTTTCATTTATAAGAAGGTGTATTTTTTTTTTGTTGTGATCAAATGACGCATCGAGGGGACACGGACCAAAAGAAAAATGCGATTTTTATTCCGTTGAAGTATTTTAGTTTTATCTTTCTCAACGGGCGTTGATGATCGCAATATATCAAACCTGAATATGTCTCAGGAAATAAGAGTTTCTTACAATCGTAGTAAAAAATTTAAATCATTATATTAAGCGCTTGAATTTCTATTCCGGATGAGATTGGAATCTCTTCGAAAATGCATTTTGAAGTGTGTATTTCGTTTATAGTATATGTTCTGAATTAGCTATTGCCTACGTATATTACTTTATTTGATGTAATGTAAAGTGAATTACAAATAATAATAAATAAATAAATATAAATAAGAGAGTTATGTTTAGAGATTTAGAAAACTTTGGATTTAAATTGAGGTTCAATTGTAAGTTTTCTAAAAATATTTTTATATAATACCAATTTTCATTCCTCCAAAATGAACGTTTTTCGAATAAACCTATTTTGAATCATTTATAATTTAGTATAATTTTTTTTTCAAATCAGTAATGGATGTGGTTTATACTCACTATCACTTACAGTATATTAATTTACATGATATTTTTCAGTTCCAGATATATGAAATTAAGAGTGGCTTCAAATGTAAATGAAACTGTGTTATTTTTAATGTGAACTAATTAATTCATAAAATCAATGAAATGATTCTCTCAATCAATGAATCTTGATAGAGAGGATAGGCCACCAAACCTTTATATATCGGGACAATTTTTTCCCTATGATCCTCGTTATATATGTATACATTTGATTTTCTCGTTTAAGTATGCAGATATTTTTTTTACTTGATATTTGTCAACTAATTTTGTATTTTCTTCAAAAATATTCATTATCTGCAGTAGTTATGTAATCTTTTTTTTACACTATTTTTTCTTTTTCACCGCTCAGTGGTATAGGCAAATATAGGGAAAGGTTGGCTGTCCTCTCTAAACCATATGTTAAACCCTATAATTTTATTATATATATATAAGAGATGTCCTAAGTCAGCAATGTTTATAATACTGTAGCATCCATTTTTTATATTTTAAACTCTATCATATTTTTATTTTCTCATATATCCTTCAATTTTTGGTTATCTTGCTATTTCAATTTTTTTTCGGTTTTGCTCTCTTATTGTGCATTCTTCTCTCTTTAGTAGAGAATTTTGATTATATATATATATTCTTGTAATGGATTTAGATACATTCTATCCATTATTTTCAATAGGTGTTGGCTCAACATTATTAACAGAAAGGGGAAAGGCTGGGTGGCCAAAAATCATATTCAACTCCACTTTTATATAAATTATTTTATATATAAGAGTTGTCTTAAGTCAGCAAAGTTTAGAATACTTTAGAATCCATATTTTTAAAATTTTATAATTTAAATTCTATTATTTTTAATTTCTAATATATCTGTTTTAAAATCTTTTGTCTGGGGGTTTATCTTGCAATTTCGATTTTTCTTCAGTTTTGATGATTACTGACTATTCATCTCTCTTTAGTATATAGAGAATTTTGTGACTATATATATATATATATATATTCTAACTAATAAAGAATTAAGTGTTTTTATAAATAAAGATATTTTTCTCAAAAATGCCACTCATTTAAAATTAAAAAAATTTAAAATGGGAGCTTTCTGAAATTAAAAAAAAAAAGAGTTATCTATTTAAAATATCCTTAATTTTAATTAACGTAAGAAAAAAAAGTTCAGCCGTTTTATGAAATATGCTCAATTTGCTTAAAACTTTTAAAAATATTATTTTAAATATATGCTAAGAATCTCTTTCCTAATTTTTTCAATAAACAGGAAATCATCCCTTCTTTCAAAGATCCCGTACTTTTCTTGCTTTTAATACTATTTCACTCCTATATTTCGCTAATTTGAAGTTAAATTTTTTTTTGTAGCAATATTAATAAATTATTGCGTGACTTCTCTGAATTACCAAGCTAGCAAAAGATTTATATTTTTAAAATATTTATTAATATACGCGGAATATCTTATGATTTACAAAATATTCTAATTTACGAAATAAAAAAAAAATAAAAAAAAATTCAAGCAATCCAACTTCTTTAGAAATTCAATTTCACTTTGTCCATACTACGGCAAAAAAAGAACGGTTGTCTTTCAGCTTCTTCGTTAAAAATGTAAACTTAGTTTATTTTACGGAAACTTGCTGATATTAAAAAATTCTTCAGCGTTGAATATGTAGTATTATAACGTAACCTCCTTTCAAAAAGTTGTGCAATATGTACATACGCTTCCTCCATTTCTTTTTCTTTTGTTCTTTATGAACAAGTTATTCCTCACGTTCAAAGCTTGTTCCTTTTAATCAAGAATCAACCGAAAATAATTATTTCAACTTCCGTCTTTGCTTTAAATAACAGAAAATTCTTTTTAAATGACTTACTTTTCAAGTTGTTGAAAGGTAGTTGAATAATTCACACAACTGTTTGTGTGTTTAGAAGTAGAGCTCTACGTTTTTAAATGAATTCTCTTACGATTAAAAAAAATATTTCAAGTTCCAATTCTGACGCATGATATATCTATATATATAAAGAAGAAAAGCGACTTACTCATTCACTCACTCATCACGATATATCAGTAACAATTAAACTTACAGATTTGAAATTTGGTAGGCATGTACCTTTCATGGATTAGAGATCTGTTAAGGACGGAATTTGTGAAAATCGACACACAAGTGGCGTTGCGGGGGCATAAGGGGCGTTATAGTCAAATATTAACCATTTTTAAACCATTAGCAAACAGTCTTAAAACCTGGTAACTGACTCCTTTTATGAAGTATAGACCTGCTACAAAATGAGTTTTGTAAAAATCAACTCCCAAGTGGCGTTGCGGAGACTTAAGGTGCGTTATAGATAATTATTTCCATTTTAAAACTATTTTACGTACAGTATTGAAATTTGGTATGCAGATTCCTTTCATGGAGTATAGATCCATTACAAATTTTACAAAAATCAACCCCCAAGGGGCGTTGTGGAGGATTAAGAGGCGTAATAGATAAATATTTTCATTTTTAAACTATTTGTTGCACCCTCTAGCATCTGCTATGTGAAGCTAGTTTTTGTAAACAAAGGAGTCAGAAAAAATAACGGTCGAAAGAACTGAAACGACTTGTTACGAAGCGAGTGAGCAGAATGTGTTATGTAGCGGTTTTTGTAGAAAATATAGAATTTATATTGTAAATAAACGTTAGAATATATATATACATATATATTACCTACCAAAAGAAACCTCTTTGCTGTCAAGTCCATGAGAACCTCTCATTTAATTTAGTAACGATCCCATGTATCAACTGTTAAGAACACCACACTATTAGACCTACCTACTTGAAAATTGGTAGCCATATTCCTTTCATGGAATATTACCCTCAAAAACGATTTTTGTAAAATTCGACCCCAACGTGGGTTGTGAGGGATCAAAGGCAGTTATAGAAAAAATTCCTGTCTTTGAATTGTTAGAGCTACATATTTGAAATTTGTTTAGAAATTTCTGTTGTTGAAAAGAGATTCACTAAGAATGGATTTTATGGAAATCGACTCCTGGGGGAGCTGGGGTTTACTGGGTCGTTTGACAAAAAAATTCACATTTTACTAGGATTAAAATTGTGAAATTTGGTTTGCATGCTTCTTTTGTCGAATTGAAATCCGCTAAAAAAGATTCTTTTGGAAATCGACTCTGAATGGGGTTACGGGGCGTATCGATCTTAAAAATTCCGTTTTTACTCTATTAGATTTAGACTTAAAATTTGGCACGCACGTTTATTCTATAGAGTAGAGATCCACTGAAAATTGGTTTTGCGGAAATCCACTTGGTTATTGGATTAAGAGAGTGCAGAAAAACACATTCTATTTCAATTTTAGAGTTTATATTAATTAGAAGTTTTGTCCTTTTTTATTTATCAAAATGCGAGAGCTACTGATATAAATATATTTTTCAATGCAATCGGATTCTTAATACTAGGACTTAGATACCAATAATTTATATATGTATAAATAGTATTTATTTATACAACATCATGAAATACCCTGCAAATGGCTAGTTGTATTTACTTTCGAACTTTAAATATTAAAAATGTGTATATTTTTTTTTAAAATAAAAACCTCATCTACACTCGCTCATCTGTAAGATGCACTCTTTTGATATTTCATATAAAAACTATTCAAAAAATTAATTTTTTAGACGTATTTTTTTAAATTTTCTTATTGAAAATAGAAAATTAGTACATAAAATTAGTATAAAAAATATGTAAATTTTAAGGCTAATCTTGAGGTTTTTTCCCCTACTTTACTAGCAGTTAATATTTTTAGTAATTTTAATTTATTGTTTGTATTTCTCTGTTAATAATAATTCATTACAAAATACACATTTTTGGATATTATCCTTTTTTACAAAATACACTGGCTTGCAAAACTTAAGGACGAGACTGAGATATTAGCATGTGAATGGAAAATAAAAGGCCCGAAAGACCAATGAGGATACCGATTAGAATCAAGTAAGGTATTCAGAAATGAACTGGCCGACAAGGTATCCGGGTCTACCTCCAAACAAACACCTGTGGCACAGTCTAAGGAGATGTTTTACGTTATGTAACAAGTTCTCAATATCAGTTTTTGAGTTGCAATTGGCATAGAAAAAGGAAAAAGCTCCAATATCTCAGCATGACACCTTGACGCCCTTTACTCAAATTGGAAATATGAGACAGTCGAGATTGATCACATAGCCTTTTCAATCTTCTGTCCAATTATGCTTGAAGCTGATATTTTCCAATAAATTTAGTTTGTCATTTGATTATTTTTCCAGGAGAGGAGGGGAAATTTACGTACTTTTCTCTTGTTCTTACATCGTGTAAATCTTATGATATAATTCTGTGCGTACTTAAAAGGCCTTTGTACAGCATTATATTCAGGGAAGTCTTTTGTTTGAGGCTCTGGACCTAGATAAATCTTTAAATTTTTTGATGCCCTGGGCCCATATGCAAAAGTAGGCCTCACCTGAGATCTTTAAAAGTAGACAGTATATAGCATGCATTGTCAAATACTCGTTCAAACGGTAATTTGAAACAAATAAATGTGTACGACTCACAAACTCAAAAACCTAGCCACAAACCGGCTCGACCGATGACCGCATTTCGACTAAATGAGTTGAATGGGCCTTGGCTTAACATGATCAGCACATAATAATACAGTCTTATCAATTTTACCATTTGACAAGCAGATTTAAAATCCCTTTTTTTTCGAAGAATACGTACGGGAATAATATTTGACCTTTAGAGTTATCCGGATCATGATCTTAGTTTTAGAACGAAACGAGGTCGAGAACGAAACGAGGCCCCAACCGAGGATTAGACCCTGGGCCCGAGCCCAGTTGGTTCATTCCTTAAGACATCCCTGATTATATTACAGAAGTCGCGTCGTCCTTAATTTTGCACACCAATGTACATAGAAGAATGAATTCAAATAAAGTATCAACCAAAGCATTAGATCATGGATACCCTTGTATTGTGAACGTTACAGAATATATTTTAATTTTTTGGTCTGTATATACTGAAAATTTGACAAGGCGAATCAATCCTTAATAGCTGTTTTGCTATCTTATCGAAATAACCTACACAAATTTACTTTGGGGTTGAAGCAGTTTAAAAGTTGTAAAAGTTAAATACTTTTTTAATTCCCTTAAGGTATCCGACTACGTTCGGTACCGTGATTTTAAAAAGGTACATACATGGATAATTTTCATGATATTTAGTGTCACTTAGATTAGAATACATGTATAAAAGTGTTTTAACATTTTAGGGGAAAAAATTATTTAAATACAATATTTCGGCAAAAAATTAACTTAGAATAACCTTTTTTCAAAATGTTCTTTTGTGAAAAATGCTTCTATTATAGTAATATTTTGCCTGTATATAGCTAAGGCCTCTGTACAGAGGCTCAACTATGTGATTTTTGAAAAATTCACATTATTTTCAGAGTTACAACCATTTGAAATATATAATTATCGGAATTTTTTTCTTAAAATTTCTCCCTTCTGTTGTCGTAAAACATGGATAAACCTACTTCTATGTTATATATGTCAAACATTCTAGTTGAGCCTCTGTACAGCGGTCTGAGCTATATACAGGCAAAATATTACTATATAAGAAGCTTTTTTAAAGTTTTTTATTGTAATATTATTCTTAAAACAATTTTATATACATTTTCTAATCTAAGTGACACTTAATATCATAAATATTATATTTATACGCTTATTCAAAATCACTGTTCCGAACGTAGTCGGATACCTTAAAATAAGTCATTCTTACGAATATTAGGAAACTTCCACGGATTTCAATTTTAAAGGGGTTTGAAAGTGCATTAATATTTTACAGATTGCTCAAAAAATTAAAGAAAAAGACATAGAGAAAATCAATTTTATACAATTGTAGGATCATGTAAAATATATATATATATATTATTTAAGTACAATATTTTGACAAAGAATAAACATAGAATGACCCATTTTCAAAATATTCTCCTTTCGTGAAAAATGCTTCTATTATAATAATATTTTGCCTGCATATAGCTCAGACCTCTGTACAGAGGCTCAACAAGAATTTTTGAAATATATAACTTAGAAGTGGGTTTATCCATGTTTTACGACAACAGAGGGCAGAAATTTTAACAACAAAAAAAAAAACGCCGATAATTATTTTAAAGGGCTGTAATTCTGAAAATAATATGAATCTTTCAAAAATAATAGTTAAGCCTCTCCGGGAAAAGTCCACACACACACACACTAGTATTATTTTAGAAGCATTTTTTATGAAAGGAGAACATTTTGAAAAAAGGTTATTCTAATTTAATGTTTTGCCAAAATAGTGCATTTAAATATTTTTTTTTTTTGACAAATTGTCCTTAAAACAATTTTATACGTGTTTTCTAATATATATAAGTGACACTAAAGATCACGAACACTATCCATTTATGCGCTTTTTTAAAATCACGGTTTCGAATGTAGTCGGATACCTAAAATATATATATATATAAGTTCTAGTTTTTCATTTTTTTATCTCCTTTTTTAATTAACTTGTTTAGAATTTTCGCAGACATCCAACAAAAATTCTTAAATTATTCTGAACAAGTTTTTGTCCAGTTGTCAAGTTCTCTTATGAATCCTTTTAAATGTTGCCTTCGTCTAACAGATTGAATTTCCAAGAACTAACTTCTACGAGTACACTATTTTATTTATAATATAAAATACTCCTGTCAGAATTTCATTTGGCTATAGAGCTTCTATACATTTTTCTTTACTTTGTAGATATTTGATTTTAATATTCATTTATTTCAAATAGGGGGCTATCTTTTCCATCACTATCTCCATGTACATAGGAATATTTTTTTCTTCTAATAAAAAAAAAATGATATTTAAAATAATTCTTTTAATATTTCTTTTGTTTATCGATACATTGAATAACTTTATTTCAACATTAATATAGTCAGTTTATGTGATTTTAGTTTTAAAAATATTACAAACATCTAACTTTATATATATTGATAGAATATTACAGAGTTAAAAACATAATAATATTATAACTTTCATCACACTTCTATTTTGTTGACACATAAAATCCAAATTCTAAAAGATTAATGCAGTATTTCTCAAACTGTGGGAGGTGCCGCTTAGAAGGGTATCATAATTTTGAGAGGGGTGCGCTAGCATATTCAAAAGTCGACAACAAAATATTACTTAAAAATTATTAATTTACTAAAAATATATAAACAAAATACATTCTGACATAATAAATAATAAAATACACGTTTGGACTTATATAATAATCTTATAAATGTATCAGTACTGCACAATGTATTTTAAAACTAATTTAATACTATTAAGTTAAGAACAAGTCTAAAATAATTATTAGTGACACCATGGGCTTGTTATATATAAAATTATATACAAAAATTAACACTTATCTTGATAAATTTTGTACGGTTTATAATTAATCCCTAAACCACTGATTAAAAATTACGCGATTCTCTCCCTAATGCCACCGTTTCCAGGTGAGCGCTTTGTGTGATGTATTGGTGGAGGATGAAAAGGAATAAATAAGTAAAACGTTCTGTGAAATAAGTACTATACTATTACGATCACTTTACTGTGTTCCAAAGCCTTCTTAATAATTTAACGGATAGCAGTGTACACAGAGAAGATAGTACTTCGGAAAGATGTATATATTCGTCCGGGGAAATTAATGCTTTGGCTTAATCCGGTGGCACTTAAGAGGTTAAAATCGTATTGAGGCTTTAGTAGTATAGTATTATTGAATTCAATACATTGTTATTGTATGGACGATGGGGGAGGGGGTCGGGTGCGATTAAAATTATGATTGAATATTGGGTCGCCAATATTGAAACTTTGAGAAGCACTGGGTTAGTGTGTGTAATTTTCCTCCAAACCATAATGAGGCCACGATACCCGAGTGGTCATGGTGTCGAGGTCGGCATGTCATGATTTCAACCCTATTGCCCCTGAAGGTTTGTGACCATGGTAGTATAGTGGTCAAGGTCATGGACTCGCGGCTGACGTAACATGAGTTGGAGCCTAGTGCCCCTGAATACGCGCCGTGTAGAGGGCTGATGCAGATTAAATCTGTCGTGGCTCAAACGCATTCCCGTTGGTGTGGAGTGTATGTTAAGAAAAGCGGGTGCCAGCTTAAGTGTCATCCTAGTCACTTGCACATGGTTCAAAATGACGAGGTTAGCCGCGAATAGCCCTCGTGCAGCTTTATAGTGGGATGGTCATATAACTCTCACTCGCCACTGAAGTACCGTCGTGCATTAAATCTGTCATTGCTGTCTGTTAAGAGCATTAAATCTGTCATTG
>BMAV01015649.1:0-19272 GCA_019973955.1 Trichonephila inaurata madagascariensis | reverse complement strand
TGCTGTCTGTTAAGAGCATTAAATCTGTCATTGCTGTCTGTTAAGAGCATTAAATCTGTCATTGCTGTCTGTTAAGAGCATTAAATCTGTCATTGCTGTCTGTTAAGAGCATTAAATCTGTCATTGCTCAAAGTCCTCCCATTAACGTGATGTGGAAATTTGGAGGGGGATTCCAGCATAGGTATCCTCGTCCCTTGACCACGATTCAAAATTATGAGGTCCATTGCCAAAACCTCTAGCATTGTTTTACAATGTAACGTTCAAAAACACTCACCCTCCAAAACTTGAAAACAAAACAAAACACATTATTGATTCTTTATTGATCATTCTAATATTTACACTTCTTCAAAATATTTCTCTCGATAGGATTTTGGCAACATATATCTTGCTAATATCATTTTTTCTTTTTTTCCTTTGAAGGAATCTTGAAATACTTTCAATCCTACATCTTCCCCCGATTTGTCAGATTTGCACACATTTCTGAAGGCGAAACTCATTTGCTTTGTGCAAGAACTGTGAAATTGAAAATTTATTCTGTACCTTTCAGTTTTTGGAGTCGTTTTTCTTGAAATCCTGACTCTTTGATTATTTAAGATTCATCACGCTTCAAGTCATTTAATCAATAAAGAAGAGAAATCCTCACTCTATGTTCTTTTGTTGCATCCCAAAGCAAATCTCGTGTATCTTCTTTCGGGTGTTTTACTTCATGTAATTACTTTTCAAGTATTTGCATTAATTTATAATTATATGAAGGTATTCTCAAACCTTATAAAACTACTTTAAAAGGATTAAAATTTTATTTATTTGTTACATTTTAAAGGAATCATATTGTTCTTTTAACAAACAAATGAAATCTTTAAGGTACATTATATAAAATGTCTTACTAACATTATAATTCAATATATAAAAATAACTCATTAGTTATGTGTCAAATTAATTCCCAATATTATACTTTTACCGAGGGACTTAAAACCCTGAAATTATTTCATCTATAAACTCTACAAAACGAATTTATTTATATATTTTTTTCAATCTAATGTTATATAATTTAAATCAGAAATTGATATCTAAGATGAGATATAATTTCTTTAAAAGTTTCTATCATGAGGATTTTTTTCCCTACTGTTTGTTTTCTCGTAATCTTCCTGTAAAAAATTAGGAGAGTCAATATATCAATAGACATTATAGTCCAGGGGTGGCGAACCTTTATGGATCAAAGTGCCATTTTTTTCTAAAACAGTTTTTAATAAGATATATAACAGCTTTAATAAAAACAGCTTTTGCACTGTTTACTTGTAAAGGTTTTAGTTATACGTGTAACTCAAATTAAAGTAAATATTAGTGTGATTTCTGTACTTGTGTGCAGATTGTGTGGATGACAAATGACTTATATTAGGATTGTAACATTTTACTTTTAGTGGAATGCATGCTGAACTGGAGTAATCTGCCAAACGTTTTCTAAGCAATCGTTTTTGATGTGGCTCACTTTTTTGCCAGGATGATTTGTGATTTGTTTCAAAGTGCCGTTTTACAGACGATGTTCTGAATACCACTATTCCAGAACATAAAACACACAATAATGCCATATTTCTAGATTCACCAAATTTGAAGTTCTCTGTTACACTTACTATCTTGCACCTTTTGTTCTTTTGCTGAACTAGCCATGTTAAATAACAGTTAAAAATCGTAAATATAAACCACATAATTTTGAACCGTAATTTTGACGACACCTGAGCTGGCATCCCACTGTCCTAACTAACGTACCACACCAACCTAGCAGGAATATTCTTTGAAATCCACTCTTCCAAGATATATGGCAGCACGGTTTTTATGATAAGTATTTTAGAGGGGAAGGCGAATAGTTTTATAGCATCAATTGCGTTTTCAGCGGATTGCAAAGATTATCATTTTTGTCCCGAAAAAATAGTTAATGTCAAAATTTAAGTATCTTATGTTTTTTTGTGTATGTTAATGAAGGCCTTAGAAAACGATTTGACTATCTATTTTAAGTGAACAGTGTATATAATTAATTTTACAGTGGAAAAGCTTTAATTAATTAATTAGCTCTAACGGATTAAATTTTGCAAAGTTGAGTATTTTTACGTATATCCCCCTTAATTATCAATGTAATGATCCAAAAAAAATATTGCATGGAAACAACTGCAGTAAATCATAATGCGATAGATAAAGGGTAAACGTGCATCGGTCCCCTGCACGGTGGGTCTTTAGAGGTACTAGGCTCGAACTCGTGACAAAACCAGCCACGATCCGATACCTTGACCACTCAGCTACCGCGGCCACTGTATCTTTTGGAAGTGTAGAGAAAGTACCTACTAAGAATTAACTCTCGAAAGCGTAAGTCTAATCTTTTCTAAACCTCTAATAAAGCACGAGCTATGAAAGTAGCTATACATTTACCAATTTGACTCTATCGCCAACATTTCGCTATGTTTTTCATTGAATCGCCATTATAATTTAAGAAACAGCGTTGCTTGCGAATATTTCAATTTTAACATAAAACAAATACAACAGAAAGTAATATTAATGTATTACACTTTCAGATATAAATTATTTACACTATTTTAAGCGTTCATTACACAAAATTTGTTACAATGTGTTCCTTCTGCTGAGCAGAGATCAGCTTATGAAGGTATATATACTAAACCAAAGTAAATAGGCTTGGACTACGCTATATATATATATATATTCACCTGTAAAAATTAATATAAGAAAACAGAATAGTTGAATAAAACTTGGTATGTAATGATTGAGAAACTAACGCATTTTCCGTGTTTTTCTTGTTGATAAGAAGTAAATGTATTCCGATAGTTGTAAAAAATGTATCATTTATATTTTTTATTATATATGAACATTCTGGATCTAATTATTGCGAAAAGTATTCTTGGTGTGCAGTGTCTTTATTTTATCCTGCTCTTTATAAACTGATAAACAATACAAAATGCTTATAGTATTATTTTTGTAGTTCGT
This sequence comes from Trichonephila inaurata madagascariensis, assembly GCA_019973955.1. Classification (NCBI taxonomy): domain Eukaryota; kingdom Metazoa; phylum Arthropoda; class Arachnida; order Araneae; family Nephilidae; genus Trichonephila; species Trichonephila inaurata. The sequence continues at coordinate 16,284 of BMAV01015649.1, read as the reverse complement.
AAAGAAAAAAAATATATTTTCGTAAGCTATGATTATCTTTTTCAATTCCTACTATTAGCTCACACTCTCTATATCCGGGGTGGGTATTAAGTAGATCGCGATCGACTGAAGGACCACCAAGACATTTTAGGGTGACCGCTTTCACGTATGACCTACGATTATCATACTAAAATAAATATATTTGTGGAACACCAACGCCAGTTAGACTAGAGTATCGCCTCTCATCGGATCTTCAAAATAAATTAAAGATTTATTTCATAGAAAATAAAAATTACGCAACGTACGCTTTTGGAATTTCAATAAGAAATAAAATTGTCTTAAGTTGTTGTTTGTTGTAATTTCTTTTCAACATTAACAATTATGATGAAAATCAATTTTTGAGGAACATTTTCCCCCTGCTTAGTTTCAATATAACATTACTTTCGTGATCAATATGAAAGTGAGGAACCCATGAAATCCACTTATAAATTCGTTCTTATTTAGTTACCTTATTCTGTAAATATTATCTTTTATCTTCTTTTTACTTGTTTTTTCTAATAGCAAGTCCATGTTCATTCATCAGAATTTTTTACGAATATATACTCAGATGGAAAGTGTTCGTTGTCTATTTTAAATCTCAAACATCTTTGAAAGCACTTAAAAGAAGATTAATATACAGGGTATCCGTAGCAAAGTTTCCAAAAGCTATAGCTTATTATTCCGGAACTATTAAACAGAATGTAATAAACTGTTTATATGTGGATTAGAAAACCCACCGAGATTTTTTAAATCTAGTCAGATCGGCCACACATGCACGCATTATTCGCTAATCACTGACGATACACTTTTTTCACTGACTTCACTAGTAAAGATATTTACGCAACAGCAAAAGGTGCAGTGTGTACTTTGGTTAACGGAATTTAAATCAGTCACGCATGTAGAGCGACGTGTTCGAACAGAATGGAATGTCGATAGTCCAACATCAAAATCTTTCCAAAAATGGGAAAGAACTTTAAAGGAGACGAGAACCGTGGCATCTCAAACTGTCAGATATCCTTAAGTTTTCGTAATAGAAGACACTGTTGATTGTGTGCGTAATTCATTCTGTAGGAGTCCCGATAAATCTATCAGGCAAGCCAGTGATGACATTCCATTCTGTTCGAACACTGATTTAAATTTCGTTAAACAAAGTAAGCCAGTGTTTCTCAAACTATGGGGCGCGCCCCCTAGGGGGCATGATAACTCTACGAGGGGGGCGCGAGTGTATTGAAAAGTCGAAAACAAAAGATTATTTAAGAAAATTATTAACTTGCCGAAAGTAAATAAATACACACACATTCTGACATAATAAAAAGTAAAATACTAATTTACACTATAATACACTTATAAATGTATCAATACTGCAAATCTATTTTAAAATTAATTTAACAATACTAAGTTAAGGACAAGCTTAATAATTACCATTGACCCCATGAATTTGTCATACATAAAATTATATGCCAAAATTATCACTTATCTGGATAATTTGTACGGTTTATATAATTAATCCCTTAAATGTCAATTAAAAATTGCGCGATTCGTTCCCCAATGCCACCGTTTAGCACGTAGTTAAGAGTATGTGGTGTATTGAGGGGGGGGGGCCGAAAAGGAAAATGAATAATCAAATCCTCTGAAACAAGTAAATCCTTTGCAAACACTGTCAAGGGCATTTTATTGCTTTCCAAAGCCTTCGGAACAGTATTATCGATAGCAGTTTACGGAAAAGATAGTACTTCGGAAAGACGTATATATACGTCTAGGGCAATTAACACACTGACTGAGCGAGTCGGTGGGACTTAAGAGGTTAAAGTCGTATTGTGGGTTTTGAGCGCCAAAGTATAGTAGTATTGATTTTAAAACATCGTTATTGTATGGTAGGGGGGTGCGATGCAAATTATGATTGGATATTGGGTCGCAAACATTGAAAGTTTGAGAAGCACTGAAGTAAGCACTACATCTTTTGCTGTGGCGTCCACAGCTTTGCTAATGTAGTTAGTGTAAGAAAAGTATAAGTTTGCAATTGTAGAAAAATGCGGGTACATGCAGCTGACTGGAATAGACTAGGGGTCGGCAACCTGCGGCTCGAGAGCCACATGCTGCTCTTCGGATGTGAAGCTACAGCTCTTTAGTTCCATACGCAAATATTATTTATCTACACTATTAAAATTCGTAGGAAAACAAACGTATCTATGCGAGCGACTTTGCAACTAGGTGTATCTTCTCACGAACCGTTAGACGCAGAAACTCGCCGAAGGTACCAAAAGATCGGGAATGATCCGAGGAATCCGTTTTGACCATTTATATCCCGATATTGTAATTAGTTAAAAAGATATTAATTAAACAGCTTAAAACACATAATGATTGCCATTTTTCCTGCCAGGTGGCGAAGCTCCTATTTTTCGACATTTTCTTTTCTATAAATATTTTTTTCTAATGCCATATATATCATCTAATTTATTGTGAAAAACACTACTTATAAATGAATAAATAGATATTTTTTCTTATAAATAAATAGATTAGTTGTCGGGTTTTTTTTTTCAAAAAACTTTATTTTTGCAAGTACTATTTATTGTTGGCAAGAAAAAATTTTGTGGCTCTTTAAAAAGTTTGAAATTTTGTAAATTGTAATTTTTGTCACTTCCGACTCTAAAGGTTGCCGACCTCTGGACTGGACTCAAAAATTGTCGGAGGGTTTTCCAATCCACAAATGAACAGTTTATTTCAATCTGATTAATAGTTCCGTAATAATAAGCCATAACTTTTGAATACTTTAAGCCCGAACACCCTGTATTTCGTATACCTCTACTTTTTAAAAGAGGATTATCCCAAACTCAGTTGAGGCTGTTAATCGTATTTGTCTCTGAATGATAATATCCAGCCAATTATTGAATTTTTTATATTAGTTTAATAATTATCTGTTTAAGTGGTTTGACTTTTTTTATTTGACTTGCACAACTTACGGTTTAGAGTTATTTCATCTCACAAGTTCTCTTGTATATTTATCTAATTAAATAAAACAGCTGCTTCAGTTATCAACACGTTTTATAAAATTAGGTAATATTTCACGAATTCTGGCGTTTCGTAAGTTATATAATTTTTGTCTAGACACTCACTCTACAACTAAACTCAATAAAGGAGTTGTTATAGACAGTGAATTCCCTAATGGCTGCCATTCGAACTGGTTTTAGTCAGTTTAAATGAATTAAAATATATTTAGAAGGAAACGCGCTACTAGTACACTCTGTCATTTGTAAGAATTCCTCATTTCAACTCTTTGAAACCTGGTGTATTTATTTTAATCCACTTAGTACTATTTTCGCAGACGTTTAGCAAACATTCTCAATTTATTCCGAGGAGCATGGAATTCTCTGCGCTTACCTAAAGCGTTCAGCTGCTCTCTTCAAATATTTTAAACATTGTGAATTCTTAACGCAGTGCTTCTCAATATTTCTATACTTGCGACCCAATGTTCAATCATAATTTTCATCAAGCCAGCCTCCGTGCAATAAAAATGTATTGAATTCCATAATAATATACTTTGACGTCGTATACACACAATACGACTTTAATTATAAACCGTACAAATCATCAAGATAAGTATTAATCTTTGTATTTAATTTTGTGACATGCCCATAGGGTCATTGGTAGATATTAAACTTGTTCTTAACTTCGTACTGTTAAATTAATTTTGAAACACATTGTGCAGTACTGATACATTTATAAGTGTACTATATCAGTGTAAATGTGTATTTTATTTTTAATTATGCAAGAATATATTTTGTTTTGCTTCCTTTCAGTAAATTAATAATTTTTTAAATAATCTTTTGCTTTCGACATTTCGATATACTCACGCCCCTCTTGTAGGGTTATCACGTCCCCCTAGGGGGGTGGGGTGCGCTCCACAGTTTGAGAAACACTGTCTTAACGCTTTAGACCAGATTCTTAACTAAAATAACTTTTTTAATTAGAATAAAGTTACGAACTTTTTTTGAAACTGGAAATACGGGAATATTCATAATTGCTTCCAAGGTCTCTAGGCACTGTATTGAAAAATCTAAGATGAATACAGCCGAAAAGAACATATAAAATAATACAGAAATAATTTCAAGTTTTATTTACGTTCTTTACAGGCGTTCTATATGTGAGCCCTTGGTCACACGGTATACATCAATACGGTAGACCAGTTCCTGTCAAGCTCTACTCAACGTGGTACTTCTATTAACGTTATTGACAAGATGTGTTATTCTTTCAGGTAGTTCTGCTACATTCTCGACAAATAGGGTACAAGAACTTGGGTCTTATATCATTGCTTCTCAAACTTTCAATATTTGCGACCCAATAATTTTCATCACAACCCTTCCTCCTCCTTTTAATACAATAACAATGTATTGAATTCAATAATAATACACTTTGATGCTAAACTTACAATACTTTAACCTCTTCGGTTCCATCGGCGTATATAAACGTCTCACTCAGCCAGTGCGTTAATTGCCTGGACGTATTTGCGTCTTTACGTAGTGCGATCTTTTCTAAGCACTGCTATCCATAAAATTATTTCGAAGGCTTTGGAGTGCAATTAAAGGACCTTGACAGTGTTTGCGAAGGATTTACTTATTTCAGAGGATTTGCTTATTTTTATTCCTCCCCCACCCCACACACACATCACATACGCGCGTCTACGAGGAAAACGATGGCATTGGGGAGCAAATCGCGTAATTTTTAATCGACATTTAAGGAATTAATTACAAACCATACAAGTTACCAAGAGAAGTGTTAATTTTTGTATAAAATTTTATATATGACAAGCCCATGAAGTCAGTGGTAATTATTAAACTTGTTCTTAACTTAGTATTGTTAAATTGATTATAAAATATATTACATAATGCTGATATTTTTATTAGTGTATTAAATCAGTGTAAACGTGTCATTTTATTTCTTAGTATGTCAGAATATATATTGTTTGTTTACTTTCATTAAATTAATAATTTTTTTTAATAATCTTCTGTAATCGACTTTATAGTATAGGGTTAACTCGTTTCCTAGGGGGCGCGCACCGCAGTTTAAAAAACACTGTCATATATAAAAGACCAAGTTTTCGGATAACATAGACAACAAAGAAAGAATTCCCTGTGGGAAGCAGGTTCTCCAGTAATCCATCAACTTACTAACGAAGAAATCATAACACGTGATATTAGTTACGTTGATTGGACAATGTTGAGTAGTGTGGGGTAAGAACTGCACTATCGCATTGATGTATGCTGTATGACCAAGGGTTCCTATATAGAATCCCTGTAAAATTAGTAAATAAAACTAGAATTTTTTTTATGTCTTTTAAATTTTCTGCTTTGCTGTATTCATCTTAAACTTTACTACAGCACTCCGAAACCTTGAAGAGAATTATGAATAGCCCTGTATTTTTTGTGTTAAAATTTGATTTTCACATTACAAATACATTTCTTTTTTTAATTCCTACTATACAAGTTCACACTCTCAATATATATATATATCTTGTTCAGATATTCAATAATTAATAAAAATACCTTTCATTCATCCACTCAAGTTCAAATACATTTTTTTAAACTTGTAGGGGATGACACTTGATGTTAATGCAGTTTTTTCAAATATTAGTTCATTCATTAAACTTAATGAATAAATAGTAACAAAAAAAAATAATAGTTCAACACCCTGTATCAGGGGTGGCCAACCCAAATGACCTCGCGGGCCACTTCGGATGAACTTTACAATCCCGCGGGCCGCATATAAAAATAGGTATTTTTATATTAGTTTTGGATCCATTACAAACATTTGTTGCAGAGAAAATTTAAAACAGACTGATGTATTTTTATTGTTTTTCATGCATGCAAATATAGATAGTATAATAATGCAATGATCAAATAATGTTTAATTTATTTAATTAGTGAGATATCTGTTTCTCGACTCTTTCACTTAGTTTTTGCAAGTCGATCTCAATGCATGTGTATTAGCATATCGTAATTGATGTTGCATATTTTCGTGCGTTAAGTTTGAACACGATTCATGTTTGATAACTTTCAATTTAGGAAAAAAAATTCGCAGTAACAGAAGCAACATGATAAAATAATAACAGTTATGGGATTTATTTTTTAGAAAAAAAAAAAAAAAAACTTTTTAAACAAAAAATATTATACAAAATAGTCAAATTTTGTAAAGTTGTTAAGAATCTCGCGGACCGCAAAATTATTCAAGGCGGGCCACATGCGGCCCCCGGGCCGTGGGGTGGACACCCCCCTGCCTTATATAAAAAGGAAATTTGCTCGTTGTGTCATTTGCAGTGAAATGGATAGCACGTTGGACTTCTAATCCAAAGGTCACGGGTTCAAATCCTACCTAGGATGCCTAATTTCTGAAAATGTGTTTTCTTTTTACTATACTAATTTATTGAAATAATTGAATTTTATTTATGAATAAATAGTAACAAACGCACACAATTAAAAATAGTCCGACACCCTATATAGGAAGGAAAATGAAAAATTGAAAGGAAAGTCGCTGTCTATTTTGCCACTTAATATTGTGATTCAGGCACATGTATATACATATTTGCATTAAATGTAATTAGTTAATAAAAAGAACTAAAATAAAATTTTCTTTATTGACTTAAAATTATTTATTTTTGTATTACTTGTTTTGGATTGGTTTCATAAAAAAAGGTTTTCGATTCCACTTAATTGTATTATATATTAATTTTTTTTACCTTTTTTTTTCATAGTTTAGGTTTTTCCCTAAATCTTAAATGTAACACTCTTTTCTGGGAGCAGTAGATGCGGTAGCCTGGTAGTCAAGGTTACGAACTCATGACCGGTGTGTCATAAGTTTGAGCCTTGTGCCGCTGATGACCCACCATGAAGAGAGGAGCGCTGCACGATAAATCTAGGCAGGCTCAAACGCCCTCCAGTTGGTGTGGTGGAGAAGTTAGGAGAGGAGAATGCCAACTCAGATGTTGTCGTCGTCTCTTGATTATGGCTCAAAATTATGAGGTCTGTCGCCAATAGCCTCGTGCTGCTTTTTTGTAGGAAATTAGTGGGAAATTTACTCTCACTCACTCACTTTTTAGAACCATAAAAATATACTTCAATATAAATTTTGTAGTATATGAGATAAATATCTTTAATAAACTACATGAATAAATTTACTTTTTAATACACAGTTCTACAATTTGGGAATATAAACTATTTTCCATGTATGAAGGCCGTGGGTAGCCCAGTGGTTAGAGCATTTGAAGGCTTGGGTTCGATGCCCGCTGTCACCAATTACCCTCCGAGTACACACGGAGTACGTGCTCGTTAAATCAGTGGGTCCGAAAGTCTTGTGGGCGGTCGCAGCAGAAGCGAAGAGTGCAGGGGACTGGAGAGTATTTCCCTCCCCTCCAGTTCCATGCCTAAATTATGGAGGTGGAGATCGGTGGTGTTGCCATCTATCGTAAAAATCTATCGTCCCTTCAGGAATTTCACCGAGCTAAATCGTACTGTCACCTGTATGATGATCAAGGCTACGACAGGCGTACATCCAGCCCATTGCCTCCATGAATTTCGTGGACCTCGATCTGACTATGTCAGACAGGTGGCATGAGCAGCAACAACAAGCATGTATAAAAATAAAAATATTTTTTTTAACTGGTTTAAATCAAACTATTAACACGCAGATGTAAAAAAACCTAAAAACTACTTTCTATAATTCACTTTATTATTTCAAACGTTTGGTTTACATTCCATTTGGTTGAAAGTTCCGAAATTCTTAGTTCAAAGAATACTTCCGCCAAATATTGAAGTTTAGTGTCATAAACTTGAAACCCCTTCTTTTATATTATTATTCTTTTAAATGTTCTTATTTTATTTTCTCCAAATAAGTTTATTTCGAGTAGCTTTAACAAACGTGATGATGGGACAATTCTCTTAACTGTACGACCATACATCTTGTTTGTGTGTGTCATTTTTTATTCATTGCAGAATGGATCTTGAAGGGACTTTCAATCCATTATTTTTTTTCTCCTTTTCTTTTTCTTGATTTGTTGGATTTATGCATATTTCTGGAGGCAAAACTCATTTGCTCTGTGCACCGACTGTGAAATTGAAAATTTACTCTTGGCCATTCGTTTTCAGTGAGCTCTCTTCCCCCTTACTTTTCCCTTTTCTTACCTTTGTCTTTGTCATTCTTTAAGATTCATCATGTTTTAAGCCAATTTATCAAAATGGAAGAAAAGTCGTCAATTCTATTACTTTTGCTGCACACGGTTGGAAAATTTCTAGATTGTATCTTTGGATGTGTTTCATTGAGATGCACTTCACATGCATCGTCAGAAAAAGATTTCTAAAAGACTTTTTGAGCAAATTCTAGATTTTCAAATATTATTTTAGAACAGAATTTATTAATGAAAAAAAGGGGAAAAAAATACGCGAAAGAATATTAGATCGTGACCAAATAGCATTCGATAAAAATATCTTTTTAACGAGAGATATTATACGAAAAGAAGTTATTTCTCTCGTAAAACTGAGACATAGCCATCCTGTGATGACTATGTCTGGGGTGATTCGCGTAAGCTAGAGGTGTGGGATTATCTAAATGATGAGACATTATGTAATTCTTAACACAACTTTTATTAAGAATAACTTAAATTACTTAATTCTAAATAACAACTTTCTTAAAGCGAGAATAAGCCCACAATTAAACCTTATATTCAAGTCAGATCGCGCAACTAGAACATTTATCTTAATTATATTAATTTAACTGTCTAATCTAACTTCCTATACAAAATATTACCTTTTATAGAGTCACCTTCCTTCCTAGGTTGAAGAAATTCCTATTATGTTAATTTTAGATGAGAAGACTCATGCTTTCTTAATCCTTATTATAATTTAAGGCAATGAGCGTATCCTTCTTCCAAAGCTGTAGGACGTCTAACCTTTATTCCAAACAATTCCGCACTAAGTTATCTCTAGGCTTGCCGTTATATCTCACCAAACTTTCTATCCTTTTAAAGTATATCTCATTTGCATATTCGATCCGTTTCTCTTCTTGGTATTGGGTTGGAAAAGTTTTGCCATTAATCGTGGCCGTCAAAGAACTTAGGAGTTATGTTAGAAGAAGAACGCGAGAGACGTCACAAAACTTACGAAAGAAATAATGCTCTTAACAGACTAGCAATGATGTTAATATTTTGACTGTAAATTTATTCATACGCAAACATACAAAAGTAAACAATGAAAAAAATTCTTTAAAGAATATGTATTGAAATAAATTCAAGCATTACTAATGAAACGATAGTAAACAAAACAAGCTGTCAAATAGTTTAGTGCGAGAACTTAACATTCAAAATTATTTGATATTTTTGATAATGCGAGAGAAATGATACTTTAAACTTAGCAGCAAAACAAATATTCCCTAAAGATTCTAGATCTGGGAAACTAGTTACTTCTCATTGCAATAATATTTTTAATAACACAAACAAAAATACACACCACACAAAATTATTTTTTTTACCTGAGACTAATGATAATATAAAAAAAAGCAGACATAAGGATTTGTCTCTTGGTTATCTTGTTAGAGTTAATTATTTTATAGTAAAAATAGTATGAACACATTTAACGTTGAGATATGGGAGGAATTTTTCTCTTCTAATTCCGGAAGGTATTCGTTATTAAAATATTTGAACACAAATGCGATTCCTGAATTTTTGTATTTAATAAATGAAAGTTGAAATATTCGGATATTACGAAGATTTTTTATTCTGCCAGTCGTTTGTCCGTTTCTACGTTTTATTGAAGTTTTACGCTATAGCTACTAACTATAATATTAATAATAATGTTATGGGGTTGCGCGGTAGCCAAGTAGTTATCGCAGCCACATAACTTAGTACTCATGTTAATAAAGTAGTACACGCTGCACTCTCTCTCTCACAATCAGTTTTATCGGGCCGGGGATTCAAATCCTGTTGCCAATAAAGATCCTTCGTGACGTCGACTCGGAGGCTGTGAGGTAACGTACCCGCTTCGGCCGCCAAAGGTTGCGGATTTGATCCCGGTGAGTGTTAGTAGATTTTCTCAATGCGAAAGTCGTAGGCACGCATGTCATATGATTATGTGGAAAGTAAAAGACCTCTTGAGTATCAGTTTGGCTCTGGTACTCTCGGCAAAACTAAATTACAGCAATATTCAGTATCCGACGAGGTTGAATTAAAATTAATTAAAACATTCAAATTTCGTAGTGCAAGCCTCCGCTAGGTGGTGCCACCATTGAAATGGCTTCCACTCTTGGGAACTTGCCGTGTCTGCAAATGGCTTAGCTGCCAACATGCAGTTCATTTGAAACAAACTCCAAAGATTCTCAGTGCCGAGGGATTGATGGGTATTAAATCTGTTGAGGCTCTAAGTCCTTACGTTGTTGTGATGTAGAAATTTGGAGGACTAAGTGTGAACTCAGGAGTCATCATCATCACTTGACCAAAATTAAGAGGTCAATCGCCAGTTGCCCTTACGCAATGTTATAGTATTTTTCAAACGCAAAAGGGTCTTTGTCGCGAAAGCATATTTATATGCTTACTCATTCTTTTTTTTAAATTCGTAACTAATAATTATTCGTAAAATTTTGGAATTAAAAGCTGACTATACTTAAAATGAAATCAAATTTTTCTTATCTCAGAAAACTGTGAAGTATGATTCGAAAAGAACAAAATGAACAAATTAAATAAACTATAAAGAATTTTTAATATCAGAAACATCATGCTTTAGGTTCCATGGTTTTAAATCTTAATTATTACGATAGTAAATATTCTTTTATGAGAGACTGCTGTTTGCCTCTGAATATTATTCTTTTAGAACATCGTAACAAATAGATTTGTTCGAACATACATCTAAAATGAAGTAAAAGAGTTAAATAGATTTAAAATTTAGTCTTCTTCCCTTTTTTATTAAATTCTAAGATTTTTTCTATAAAATATATTAAATGTTTAAAATTTCCTCTTAACTCTACAAATTATTAATAAATGTAAAAGATAATGAAGCATTAAGAGTAAGGAATTACTTGTGTAATATTTAAAATAGACAAAACTAAGTTGTGTGAATTTAAAAATTCTACAATTCTACATACTTTATTTGTTTATTTATTTTTGTTTAATAAGTTAAAGTTCTCATGTTTCATTTTCTAGATGAACGCCAAAAACAAGTAATATAAAAAAAAAATAAAATAAAAAATAAAAAAAAAACGAAGTCAATTCCTACTTAGATCAACAAGGAAAATTTTTATTTTAGCTACTTTTTATTAAGTTGTTACAATTAATATAAATATGTATATATACATATGACAGAATCACAACATTAAGTAGTGATTAATTTTTATTCATTATCTTTAAAGTATCGCATTGTCATCCAAAACAATCATGTATATAAATTTCAGTCCAACTGAATACTTTAACACGTGAGAAAAAAACTTTTCAAATTTTGACACAAGTCGCCAAAAGAGTCGCTAAGTTGCCAAAAATGACGCCAACGTGGCTGTATTTGTAATTCCTTAAATAACTAGTTTTAATCAATTAATTTTTATTAATTATAATTAAATTACTGGATTGTCATCCAAAATAATAATGTATCTAAAATTTCATCTCAATGGAGAGCTTTAAAATGCATTTTATTAACGATTGAAAATTTCACCAAGATAAATAAATAAATATATAAATAAATAAATAGAGATTGTGAGCTAATAGTAGGAATTGAAAAAAAAATTCTTTATAAATTCATGATTTCAAATGACATATAAATTTACTTAAAATCCTTTTAATTTCAGCCGTATATTTTAAATGCTCATCTGAAATACACGCACAAAAAGAAATCGAATACAGACTACCAAATTTCTAGCTTTCTAATTCATGAAATATTTCCGTTTTGAACTAGGAATTATATTTTGCTTGGCAACAGTTGCAATTGGTTGAAAGCTTTGTTCAGTTGTTTCCATGGTATCAAGGGGTAAATTTTCTAAAATTTGATGTATTGTATCGTTATTAGATGATGTATTTGAATAAAATATAAATATAAATCACTCTTGCATTGGTATACTCATTCGTAAATATGAACAAGCGTGTAGTTTCTACTCGAATTTATTGAGGTATATAAATTAGCCTTACTATTATTAAATTTGAAAATAGATTAATGCAATATTTATTTATTATGTTAAATAAAATTGTAGATTATTTAAGAAATCAGTATACTTTTACGCAATAATTTCATTATTTCTAATGCACCCTTAAGCAATACATATTATTTTAGTGCGATTCACTTTTTAAGACGCGAATTAAAGTTCTCTCTCTCTAAATATGAAGGAAGGAATGATTCGTTCTGAGTACCTTCCGTTCCGAACGCAAGTACTTTATCGACCACGCCAAAACGATTTTCATCACGTGATGTTTGGTACTAGTTTATATAGATATCACACCTCTACATACCCCCATGCCAGTGATTCAGCGAATAAGCGAACGAACGATACCATATTCGTGGGGAGCATGTGAGCAGTTGCGTCACTTTATGAGTTGCGTCATCATGCGTGACGACTTCAGAATTGCGTCATTTGTGTAACATGGCTTTGTTAAGTGACGGCTTATTTGCGTCAATGTTTGACGGCTTGGTTGCTTTTGCGGTGGATAGATGGCGCCACGACTGCGGTGCGTAAATGGTGTGGTTCTTTTGCAAGGCCAGGGCACCAATGAAGGAAGGAAGGGTTCGATCTCGGTACCTTCCATTCCTAACGCGAGTACTTTATCGACAACGCCAAAACGATCGTCATCGCGTAATGTTTGGTACAAATTTATATGGATATCAGGCCACCACATATATACAGGGTGTCCCACAAATAGTGCCCAAACTCTGTACAGCCAGATTCTTCGTTTGGAATACATAAAAAAGGCCCAAGGAACTGTAACTGTGATCCATGGTTTATGAGAAAAATGTGGTAAATGATGAGGAATGAATGATGATGCATGATGTATCAGAATGGGACTCCGTCACTTTTCTACGCTCCTGTACGTGATCGGCTGAATATGACATACATCTCTACTGGATCAGACGCGATTGCCAGGTTCTATGGCCAACGTGATCACCAGATCTTCCACTTGGCACTCAAGACCTCCTCGATATTCATGGCGGACACTTTAAATATCTGCCATTTTAAATACAGTCGAAACTCCATATAACGGACCTCTATATATTGCGAATTTTTCTATATAGCGAACTTTTTCCTGGAACCAAGAACATTTCACGCTTTTCTTCATAAAATAACCTCCCTATATAGAAGTGCATTTTCTATATAACGAACTTTTTCTCTTGTGATTCAATTTTTGGACATTTCGAGTTGTTCTCCCATTTAGCACATTTTTTGGTGGTCATAAATCTTGAACTGGTTTTATTAGGTGACTAACTCACCGAAAGCAATAAAATTCTCGGCATTTCGTCTTAGAAGTTTAACCTTTAATCCCCACTGTCCAGTTCACTGGAAACATCTTCGATATCCCCTTTCACCCTCAGTGAAGTCTCGTGTGTAACTTCGTTTCTTGTAGCTCGAAAATAACAAAACGAAAGTGGTTCAGTATCAAAGAAACAGATTTAATTCTTCAGGAAGTGGATAAAGGCATTAAAAGAAATATTTCTTGCAGTTTTTTTTTTCTTTTTTTTTCTAGGTAAGATATATAAAATAAATATATATTAATTTACAAAAAGGTGTGAATAATTACTTTTTTTAAAAGTATATAGTGCTTATGAATTTAAAATTTGTTTTATGTAGTTTACAAAATAAACTGTAAGATGAACCTCTATATAATGAATTTTCCATATAACGAACTTTTCGGGGGGATTTAGCGACTTCGTTATATAAAAGTCCGACTGTTTTTGCAAATTTTTAATTGCTACACCCTACTTCGTTTTTCGTACTTTTCTCGTAAACTATGGAACATACAGGAACAGTTCTTTGGGCATTTTTATGAACTCCTCACGAGGAACTTGATGAAGATTTTGTGAAGTGAAAGTTGTGAAATGTGAAGTTTGCTGTGAAGATTTTGGGTGCTGTTTTTGGGATACCCTGTATTTTAATATTCTGCATGACTTTAGACACTATGCCTATACTTTCATTTTCTTTCTGAATGCTCAGTTGAGTCCGAAAAGAAGTTCTCAAACAACTTTGCAGACTCAAAATACTCTTCTTATGAGAAAATATTTGTTCACATATATATGTAAAACCAATTTTCTCTTCAAGGATTTAAATATCTCCAGAAATGACGTTCAACAATTTAAAATAGCTGGTGATTTATCATTAAAGTGGTGACGGGGCCTTACCGTGTTTTTCCTTCCAATTCTCTTGGGAAATCTTCGGGTCCAGCATTGAGATATTTCACAGCCAACCCTCTCAAGAAGAAACCTTGATATTCAGATTAGTTAGCATATATATAGTGGAGTTTTAGTAATCGTAGAATAAGGAGGAAAAGGAAGCTGCGATGCTGAACCCCGTGAACTTTTGGTAAGGATCTAGACTTAGACGCGTAATTATAGAACGGGCTTTAGCTACTCAAATAAAATAAGGAAGATTGAGATTTATAGGATAACTTTACTTAGAGTTAAGCGGTTAGAATTCCAGGCACTTATTCACATAAGAATGAGGGTTACGATATATCACTCCTGATTTCCTTCCTAGAGTATGAAAGTCTTCGTTCATTACAATTGATAATAATAAGTTGATTTTATTATATGGCTAGCTTGGGTCATCAATCATTACCTCCCACAGATCTAGGTCACGTAGATGAAGAGATAGTTCCCCCAAGTAGGGGGTATCACAAAATTCGACACCAGAATTTTAAAGATATTCGTATAAATTTTTCTTTCCATGTTTCCATCCCCTCGGGTGCCCTTCTCCTTGATTTTCAACATGAGCTAGAGGTGTAGGAATAAATGAAGAACTAGGAGCTGCCATGATCTTAATTTGACTTTATTAAGATCTTAAAACTTAAACATCTAACAGATTAGATAATAATAATATATGTGACAGAATCTACGATGACTAAGCACACAATATATATGTATTACTGAAATAACGTAACCCGGACCACTATCAATAACTAACTTGCCTAAACTCAATTCCAATACTATCACAGATCCTAATATTAAATAGTCACTCCTACCTGAATTTCGATCGACGATCCAATCTAACTGGAAGTTGCGTATTTACTGGAGTGCAATGTTATGCACCTTGAGCTAATGGATCTATGTCCGGAATAACTTCTATTAGCTGACACTTAATCTTTCTAAAACCTCTTCACGCTTGAATCATTGATTATCATAACATTCCTCAAATTGCCACCCCGCTTACTCTAACTTCTGATATTTAAATGCTTCCTAATTTGCATCTTTCCTTCACGCTTCACTTCTTGGGTTTGGTTGGAAAAGAGTTGCCATTAATTCTGGCCCCAAAGAATCCAAAGGACATGTTAATGAAAGGACGCGTGAGCCCGTCACATCCATCATCCTGAAAATATTAGTTCAATAAGCACCATTTCAAAATGATCAACTTAACTCAAAAACTGACAAAATTTGGGGAGGGATGTAGAGTGCCACTGAAAATCGAACTGTGAGCCATAGGTTGCCGACCCCTTTCACTAACTTGTTCATCAATGACGGGATCCTTCTCATATAACCTGGCACTCACCTCAAATTCAATATTAATTAGAACAAAACAAAAATTCACCCAACTTCTACAAGCCAAGTAATTTCTTCTATTTAATGTTTTCTTTTATTTTGTCCTTATGAGATTTGTTTATAATTTCATCTGCAAAAGTAGATAACTTTTTGCAGTGCGCTGTGAACAAACGCCGTTGCTTACTCTCTAATTATCCGACTTTGTATAAGAACAGACAATGAATCAATTTATTATGAAAGATTAGACTATGTTACCATCTATTGTAAAATATTATAATATTAACTTCACTTTAAAATCATATTTATTTATTTATTTATTACTGTTAAATACAATTAATTTCCATAAAATTTTCGAAATCAAAGTAAATAAACGAAGTGTGTAAATAGGCGAGATATAAATTGCGTTAAAAATAAAATGCTTTGCGATGGAGAGAAGTACTGATTTATTTAAAATACAGCTAACAAATAAATAATTACTGATTAAATAAACAAATCGTGAATTAAAAACTGTTGAAAACTATTGTTAACTTTAGAATCAAAATATTTTCACAATACTTTTCTTAAAACA
>BMAV01015647.1:0-11215 GCA_019973955.1 Trichonephila inaurata madagascariensis | reverse complement strand
GGCTTCCTTGAAACAATTGTTCCACAAGGAAATGGTTTTTATTAATTTTTCCGCTTTCAAATGTTATTATTAAAATAGGTACTTTGATTGTTTTTAATCTGATGTAAATTTTTTTGTGTAAACTCTAACCTGATAAAGGGCAGTGCATTTTATTGGTTGATGAAAATTAAATAATTGTATCACTTTCACATCTTTATGAACAATTCTGTTATCAGTTAAATTATTCTATCCAAAGGAATTAAATTAATTCACCAAGTTGGCGATGAATAACACAAGATGGACGTAAATTTATCTTTACCTCATCAATTTCTCATGCATTTACCATATCTTATCGCGATTTCAGTTGTTGCAAAATACGTGCTTGAGTGTCATTTTCTCCTTTTGAGAAATTATATTTTTAAAAAAAATGTTATAATATTTTTGTTTTTCATTTATTTATTTTAAACTTATTTGTTTGAATGAGAGTTTTTTTTTTATAAATAGGATTATAAAAATATTATGCTTTATCAAAATAGTATGCATTTATTTCTAAGAAATTGTTTGAACCAAATATTCATTTTATTTTCTAAGGAATATACCGAAATAATTCTTACAATATGAATATTTTTTTAATTACGGCCTGTTACTCCAATAACAGCCTCTTAAATATGTTTCATTTCTCGAGATTAGCTCTAAAATTTTGATATTTTAATAAAACATAAAAATTTTAGCACTACTTCTGAAATTTGGATCCTGACAGACTGCAGATCCTCCATCCAGCATTTATCGAATTGGCCATCTATCGGCGACAGCACCAGCAGGAGTATTCTACACCTTTTTCAACAGCTTTCAGATCGGCACCTTATCCATCTACATTGGGTCCCTTCTCATGTAGGCCTGTCTGGGAACGAAGTAGCGGATGACCTTGCGAAGGCTGCTACCAGCGATCCTGTGGATCCGGAAGACCACATGGTCCTTACATCGACTGAGATCTACTACAGGACTAAGGAATTAATATGTAGAACCTGGGTAGTCCCTCCTGTACACCCATGGTACTTTCAAAGACACCCTGGATCCGCCATATCATTCAAGGGTTCCAGATCATATCAGACGGCATTCTCGCGATTTTCGACTGGTCACCTAAGGTGCATGAATTTTGAGGGTGGCAAAAGAAGCTTTTCAATTTTCACCAAATGTAACATCAGTCCTTTTTTCCTCAGCATATTCTGCAATGTCTGGGTTTTTATGTGAGGAGGGTGTTGCTTCCCCCTGCTGTTCTTAGATTTGTACAGATTTGTGGACTCATGGATCTGGTGTAGTGAAACTAGACCAGATGGGGATTAGTACCACCACCAGAATTATCTTAGTTCACTTTTAACTATTTATTAATTTACACAGTAACTATTTATTAATTAACACATTATCACTTTGCCACGGATACCGGCCCATGTAGACATCTTCGGCAATGAGGAGGCTGATAACCTTGCCAAGGAGACCCGAAACCCCACAACTTTCCAATGGCCTTACCCTTACAGATGCTGATGCAATAGCTAGACGTAAACTCCCTCCCATACAGTCAAGAAGCACTTCATTCCAGATCTTAATTGTAACCGCGTAATTTCAACCACCATATGCAAACTACTTACAAGACACTTTAAATGGATGAAAATGTCTCCTGATGGCCAAAGAAGTTACAATACCTCACTGTCCTGACATTCAACTTTCTCCTAATCATATTTTTAACTGTCCTTCTACATCGGCTTAACTCCACAACATAAGCCTAAGCCCCACGGATCATCAGCTGCTTTATTCGTCAAAAGTCGTTGACAAAGCAAAGACCGTTTTGGACCTCTTCGGAGCCATTTGATTTCTCAACGTTGCATGGACAAGACAACAGTAACAACACATTATTAAATTGGGCACTAATTTGATATCGGTACGCTACTAATTTTTGACGTGATTTTGGTATCAAGGCAAATATATTTTTGGTGGCTATTTAATGTTACTGTATTGTAATGTATCGCCTTAATTTGACAAAATTTTACGACAAATTGGCGGAAAAATCTGTAGTGTACCGATATTGAATTAGACCAGGAAATTGTTTTATTTTATTATTTTCAAAAACGCTTGCGAAATTATATCTAAACACATTAATTTTACCTTAAATTCTGGTCCTAAGAATGGTGATTTTCATAAATTTTTGAACAGATTATCTTTTTCTTAATGTTGTCCAAATGTTGTTATCTTTATTATTACATTCCATAGGCTTTATTGGATATAGTGTAAATAACAAAGGTTATTATTCACTCATTTTTATTATTATGTTTGAACATACAAGGAACATTTTTCTACTATTGACAGTATATCGTAGTATTTCTCGTCGTCTTTTGTTTGGGCCAAGTGCTAAATAAGTTTGCTAAAAGCGATTTCTGAGTTGATTTTTCTGAGGTGAATAAAGTCTGTTTAATCCGTTAATGTTAATGCACAAAGAACGTTTAAGCGTTGTAAAAGTGGTAGATTTATTCTTGCCAGAATATATTTTGGTCGATTTTATATCTTGTGTGAAGAATATATACAACTATACACGAGATATCTGCAGTGGTGGCCAAAATTATAAACCTTTTTGAAAATTAGTATGTTTTTTAAAGTTTGGATGCTTATAGAAAACTTTACGTAGCAGAAATGCAAAGTCTCTTTCCAAAGCTCTCCTTCGTTATTACTTGAGATGCCAGGAAACAATTACAACCTCAATTAGTTTAATTTCATTTCATGGGTACTTCATTCAGACAAGAGTTTTCAAACGGTGCCACAAGTGTTCCCTAGGACTGAGGTCAAGACTATTTCCTGGCCATGGCAACAATTCAGTGATCTTAGAAGGATACAAGTCTTTCGATTACTTTACTGGGGGGCAATGATGAAAAGTAAACGTTTGGATTCGAGAATGGTATCAATGTACTTTATGGCATTCATTGTTCTATCGATGATATGACCAAATCATAAAACTATGTGGGTACTTCATAGTTGCTTGTTTTCAGTCAGGATGTAGCATTTCTCATATTTTACGTCTTACATACTTCTGATGACCGTTGAGGAAATATAGTATATATATCTTTATATATACTATAAATGTATAGTATAATATAGGAAATATAGTATCTTTGTTCTGTTATCAACAGATGTGATGCACCGTTTTCGGTCTTTTATTGCTTTATTTTTTATTAAATTTGTCTCCTGACATCTTAAACAAATCTTTCAGTCCCCAGATGTAGCCACTGAACCACATACTTGTCCTGTAGTTTTAACACAGGAGAGATCTTTTTCTCGTCACACACATCTCTTTATAGGTGTCCAATGTACCCTTTTATTTAATATCATTGATTCTTGACTAAATATCATTTTTGTCCTGTCCAGGAAACAGACCTGACCTCAATCTTATCGAAAACTTGTGGCATCATCTGAAAACTCTTGCCCAAATGAGGTACCTATGAAATAAAAAAGAATTAATTGAGGTATAATTGTTTCCTGGCATTGTGCAATAACGAAAGAAGAGCTTAAAATTATTTTCAGCTGAATAAACACATCGATGTAAAGCTGTAATAAAAAATAAAGGCTACCCCACTAAGTACCGATAACTGCTGTTGTTTCCAATCCCTTTGGAGCGAAAAAGTCTAAACCAAGTCCATTTGACCTTTCCACACAATAACGTCACAAACCGGGTCTTGATCTCCAAATAACTGTCCCAGAGAAATGCTCCAGCAGTCCAGAAGTAGCAGGGAGAGAGCAGGATCAGGTAAAGACGTTAGCCCCTGCACAAAGGTTATACCACGCAGGTGACCACTTCTAAAGCGCACGAAGGCCGTCTGAAGAGAGAGAGAGGCCCTGTATCTCATGCACTGTAGAGGTAGACCAAGGACTCTTAGCTGCGTACTAGTGGTGAGCAGGAGAGTTTCACCAAGTTAGATTCATTTTAACTCTGTGGAGGGAATGATATTCAGAATGGCTCAAGACAAATGAACTGGCTCAAGGAGAAACGTTGGAAATGTTGGTTCTCGTTGGTTTTCCCTCTATTTTTGATGTATTAGGAAAAAGACATTAATGAAAAGAATGGAGAGCGATTTGTCCTGAAAATGTGTGGTAGTTAAAGGTTACCAGCAGAAATATTCCATTGGGCTTTGGTTGCATCCTTTTTGGCGATTTTATCGTTTAAACCGGTGATATGGTAAAGTACTGTCACACTTTATTCATTAGGTCTTAAATATCTGGAGTTTTATTAACTGCGTTACATTTCTTGATTAAAAAAATAGAAGAAAGTGCAGAATTGCCAACTACTTGGCGCTAAAATGCGCCGATACGAACTCTCCTCACAGCTCCAAAATCGACTCGGTTACCACAATCAGTACGGTATAAATCTCGGAAAATGCAGGGGGGAGGGGGATACAACTTACTGGGCAACTCTGCACTTAAGGTTGTTTTCGCCATAAGTACAAAAGCGTGAACTTGACGTGGAGCACATTTTCGGACAGAAAGAATGTCTCAATTTTTATAAAAATTTGTGACTTTGTGACTCATGCATTTGTTTATAATATAGCGTTTTAAAAATTTCAAAATATTTCATAAATAACTAGTTTTTTCTTTTAACATGTGAAGGGATAGTTCATTTCATCATGGTATAGGAAAAAAAATGCGAAACAAATTTTATAAAAGAAAAATGTGTCAACTCGGATAAAAATGAGTAGTATGATAAAATAAGTGATTCTCTACAGAAGAGTGTAGCCATAATATAATATTAATGTTTGAGTGCTTTTATATATAAAAAAACATTCCGAATTCGGCTCCTATTCTTTAACATTAGCCGAAAATAGCCTTAAGCCAAAAAATTAAGATTATTTAAGAAAATGAAAATTAAAAATTTAAAAAATAGCAAAAAAAGTTAAAAAAATTTGGGTACTTACGTATTATTGCAACCATATTGGTGACATTATATGAAGCGAAGCTCATGGTTGCCAATTCTGCCCTTGCGACATATACGAAATCAGGATTGCTAGCTTGGTGAGTTATTTTGAATGTTGGCATTGTTGCGATAATACTTAAGATACAAAATTATTATTAATTTATTATATATCGATAATAGTATTGAACTAAACTTGGTTTCAGGAAGCACATAAAGAAACTAAATTTCTACCATTTATGTAATTATTATTAGTTTGTTTAATCCTGTAATATTATCGCTTGTGAAGGATTTTCTAATGCTAAAAAAGTGGTACATTTAGCCGTGCCAGAATGAGATTCTAGTAGGACTTTTTTTTTAGAATTACATGTTTTAATTAAAATACACTCATGGACAAAAAAATTACGCGAACCAAGAAATAATTGCGGGATGGTACATGTCGAGGAAATATGCAAATGATTAGAAATGCAGCGTGATTGCGCATTACGTATAGCCGGTAGAGGGCGTTTAACGTTGTTCTCCGTGGAGTATAAAACAGGTAACCTAAGCTTGTTTGACTGTGGTGCATCGTTTACAAAGGAAGAGCTGAGGTATGCATGCCATTACGCCGTTTTCGAAGACAATATGAGCAGCTGTCGCAGTTTGAGAAAGGGAGGATCATCAGCATGATGGAAGCTGGGTGGTCAGCTAGGCGAGTAGCTAGTCAATTAGGCCGCTCTGATTGTGTTGTGAGAAGGTGTTGGGACCAGTGGATCCGAGAGATGTCATTTACACGAAGACCAGGCTCAGGACGCCCTTCACAGACCAGTCATCGAGAAGACCGCCACATCGTAAGAAATGCACGCGTACAGACAACTCCTTCATTGGCCACCATCCAAGCACAGATAACACCTTCACTAGGGGCCCCTGAGTCTTCTCGAACCATACGAAGACGAATGACTCAAGGACATTTGGGATCACGACGCCCATTACGTGTGCTGCCCTTGACGCCTACCCATCGTTTGGAGTGGTGCCACGCACGAGGAAACTGGGCTGCAGCGGAATAGAACCAGGTCGTCTTTAGCGACGAATCCAGATTCAATCCCAGCAGTGATGGCAATCGTGTTCGTGTGTGGAGCCCCGTGGTGAACGCCTCAATCCTGTCTTTGCTTTACAGCGACACAACACTCCCACAGCTAGTGTGATGGAATGGGGTGTCATTGCCTACAGTACACGGTCACCCCTAGTAGTGATTCGGGGCACCATCACAGCCCAACAGTATATCCATGGCATCTCGTAATCACACGTGTTGCCACTCATGCAACGGCTCCCAGGAGCCATTTTTCAACAAGACAATGCTCGGCCTCACACGGCAATTTTGTCACAAGGTTGTTTCCGCATCGTTACTACCCTTCCTTGGCCTGCCCGATCCCCAGATTTGTCTCCAATCGAGCATATCTGGTATCATTTGGGATGGCGAGTTGGGTATCCCACGAGTTTGAACGAACTAGAGGCAAGGTTACAGCAAATAAGGAACGAAATGTCTCAAGACATCATACAGAACAACTATGCCTCAATGACTGATCGCATCACATCGTGCATTTGCGCTAGAGGGGGCTCAACAAGGTAGTAAATCTTCCGTTCTTTTACCTTTTTCTCTGAAATAATTGATCCTTTTTCTTTGATTTTCTAATCATTTGCAATCATTTACTTATATCAAAGTAGTCATTACGTAAGCAAAATTTCGTTTCATTTTGACGATTTCTTCTTGGTGCGCTAATTTTTTTTGTCCATGAGTGTAATTATAAATTGAAATATATTACGTATTACTCAAGGTTATAAAATGTTCATTTTTCTGATGGTTTACGCTGAAGCTTCAGTTTATCGCTTCTCAATCAAATCGTTGTTTCAAAGTAACAAGGATTTTTAAATGAATAGGTACAATATCATTTTGTTTGCAAATACTGACAATAGATGCTATTTTTATGTAATCAGTTTTTTTTCATAAAAAGTGCATTTTATTGTGATACAGTGAGATAAAGTAATTCGAAAGGTTAAAAGTGAACAATGTTAGTAATAAACCTATGCGAATCGCATTTGTTTTCTCAATTGAGAATTACACTGGTATTCAAAAATAAGATAATTTTCATATTTGGTCGATTATTTCTAGAACTACTGGACAGATTTTAATAAAATATGGTTTGTTCATAGGGTTGATCTTAAAAAAAATAACCATTTAACTGTTATAATAATACACATGCATGATCACTCATCCGATTCGGAAGGTGTGAAACAGCGGTTGCAAAATATAATTTTAAAAAATTGATTTAATAGGGGATATGGTTCCCTCTCACAAATATACACACCTCGTACCGTGATTTTATATTATAAATAAGGGAGTTAAATTTCTTGGGGCACAATTGTCCACCCCTCTTGTTCAGCAACGTTGTTTTCAGGCCTTGGTGGTTTTCCAGGGGGCGAGTTGCAATTGCCCTCCCTAAAGCATTCCAGCCATGTTCTATAAGGTTGAGATCTGAAGAGATCTGACTGACCAATCAATACGGTGAATATCTTCACTTTCAAGAAATTCGTTGACCAGATGAGCTCTATGCGTTCTATTGCTGTCATCCAATAAAATGAAGTCAGGGCCAACTCCATCCCTGAAAAGGCAAACACAGGGCCCCCGAAGACATCATCTCTGTACCTCACAGCAGTCACAGTGTCTCTTTCAAAGGCTTGGAGGTGTATATGATCATCCAAAGTGATGCCTGTTCAGACCATCAAACCTCCATTGCTATATTGGTCAATTTCTCAAGCATTGGAGGGCAGGTAGTAGGTCCTTGTTTCTCTCCACTTGAAAGTAAGGCGGAAATCACTGGTTAAACTAAACTGGGATTCATCATTGAAGAGAATGATCGCCCTTTGATCCATACTCAATGACAGGGATGGCAAACCAATGGCACTAGTGTGTTCTATTTCATTGCAAGTATGTTTTTAAAATACCTCTGTATGGAAATTGTCTACCCCAGTAAGAGTGTAATACACTGGGTGTTCCAAAATGATCGACAATTTGAAAAACCAATTAAAGAAAAACAGAAGGTGATAAAAATGTGCAGTTTACTGCATTCTGCACAGGTAACCTGGGAAATTTATTCTTATCAAGTTTCAAAAATAGTTACAAATTTTGTCACCACCAAGCACTTCCAACTGAGAAAACTATAACTATGTTTGATATCTGTCCGGTCCAATCGGTATTTTATAATTTTCTCAATATTTTGATGAGGGCTTTGAAAATGACCTACTCGTTGGAGTAGCAAATATTTTTTGTTTTAGAACTTCATCCCCCTGGTGTATAGTTTTGTTTCAACGGAATACAGTTTCTAAAGAAAATTCAATTCCAGAAATAGACCGGTAAACAGAACAGTAAAAATACTGATTGAAAATTTCAACATACTGGGAATGTCAAAGATGACAGAGCTGGAAATGCTGTCTGCCCATTCGCAGCATTTACGGAAGCGAATTTTGCAATCATTCAACAGGCTCTTATCCAACAGTTACCCCAGTTCATGTTGTCTATCAGATTAGGCCACGACAAATGACTACACACCGTATCCTGCTCCACCTTCTCCAAATGTTTTTTTAGAAGCTTCACACTTAACAACCTTTAAATGTGCGTGAGACATTCACGAACGCAATGCTACTGAAGCTGAAAGTCTGCGGTCAATGCTGGAAACAATGGCTCGCGACGAATAATATTTTCACCTGGATGGCTTCGTCAGTAAGCAAAACTGGCACATTTGGGGATGGAAAACCCACATATAGCTGTACCTTCATCCACGAATCACCCCAAAGTCATCGTTTGATCCACTATTATCTCAAAAGGATTCATTGGGCCCTTTTTCGGACACCAAGCGATAACTGCAGCAAAACACCTGGACATTTTCCATCAATTTGTGATCATTCAAAAAGCTTTGGAGGACGATACCAACAGCTCGAGGTTCATACAAGAACAGATTGCATGGGTTACTCATGGTTTATACAAGACTTCAGTGTTCAGTTTTCTCAGCGAACATTTAAATAATCGTTGCCTTTGACTATCAAACTCATACTCTAAGTAGGATGAAATAGCATTCGTATTTCCCAAATGTAACACCATGTGATTTTATTCTTTTATTGTTATTTGAACACCCCCCCCCACACAGGTGTCTGTAACAATCACAAACCATAGCTAAATTGGAACAATATATCTCTGATGCGAGTCAAATAATTCCAACTGAAATGTTTGCAGGCATCTGCCAATTTTGTCTCCTCAAACTGCTTCAAGTAGTTTCAGTAAATGGTGGATATCTTGAAACACTTTTTTATAGTTTTCCCTAGTTAGAAACGCCACCTGTTGACCAAATTTGACACTAATTTTGAAACATGGTGATAATAAATCCCCTTGTTACGCAAAAAACGTAGTGGACCATATATTTCCATTTTTCTTTCTGTTTTTCTTTAAATTGCTTTTTCAAGTCGTCGGTCTGTTTGGAGGCACCTGATATATTTAAGAATAAGTAACGAGTCTTTATATTAAGACTTTTCCTGGTTCCGATTTCTGTATCTGATCCGTTCTTTTGGTCCACCCGAATAAGTGTTCAATATATATATTTAAACATGTGTAAGGAGTACTAATATTACTATTACATAATGTTTTACTGGTTCCTTAAGGAAAGTGTATGTTATTTATTATCAAAGCCAGTTTTTAAAATTCATCCGACTGAAAATTGCTTACCTCAGTAAGAAATCAATGTATAATTAAGAATGCGTAATAATTCCTTATGTTAGAGGGTTATTTTGAATTCCATGTATAAGCCATTTTCAGATAAAATTAATTTTTTCGCTAAAATGGTAGTATTATTGCACTTTCTTTATATAGCCTAATAGACCTTTTATTCTTTCTTTCTGTTAACAGTTAGTCTACGAAATTTATTCTTAAAATTAGATCTTATCAATCACCATAATTAGTTCGTAGGAGACTTATTTTGGTTAAATTCAGCTGCTCAGGAAAGGTGATCATGAAAGAATGTTAAATTGTATATGCTCATGGTTTTTTTTTTTCTTTTCTAATATAATGAACAGATTGTGACCGTAAGTTTTAGTCAAATACTGATCACTATTTTATGTTCTGCTATCTCTTTCTCTTTTCTTATAGTCTCTTACAATTTCTTTTGTAAACCAATTTAACATATCAGTATGTTAATCGGTCAATATTCTAAATCAAGAGTTCAGAGAACTTAAAAAGGGATATCAAATACATAAAACAGATAAGCATTTTTTCATTTTTTAAAAAGATAAAAACTCAAGTCCTTGTACATTTGTATGCAGATTAATCAATACGAAATGGAATTTTGAGATAAAAGACGAAAGTATGACATATATGTTTATGTTTTTTTCACATTCTTTTACTTCTCCTAATTTCAATGATATGCGACTTGTACTCCAGTCTATCAAGTTTAACTCTTGAGACACAATAAAATATTCCAATAGGTTAATTCAGACTCAAATATTCGACAATTTTAGATAAAAGATGCAAAACTATTTATCTTTCAAACTCATTTCATCAGCAAAACAAATCTGTTTCACCTCATTTGTTTAAGGTATCCGACTACGTTCATAACCATGATTTTGTAAAAAAGCGTATAAATGGATAATATTTATAATATTGAGTGTCACTTAGATTAAAAAATGTATATAAAATCATTTTAAGAATAGTATTACAATAAAAAATTATTTAAGTACAATATTTTGACAAAAAATGAACATAGAATGACCCATTTTCAAAATATTCTCCGTTTGTGAAAAATGCTTCTATTATTAAAATATTTTGTCTGTATATGGCTCAGACCTCTATACAGAGGCGCAACTAGAATTTTTGAAATATATAAGTTAGAAGTGGGTTTATCCATGTTTTATGACAATGGAGGGGAGAAATTTTAAGAAAAAAAACGCCGATAATTATTTCAATGGGTTGTAACTCTGAAAATAATGTGAATTTTTCAAAAAAATAGTTCAGACTCTCTGGAGAAGTCTTTACTTTATATAAGTATATATATATATATATATATATATATATATATATATATAAAATATTGTTATTTTAGAAGCATTTTTATAAAAGGAGAACATTTTGAAAAGGGGTTATCCTAAGTTAATTTTTTGCCGAAGTATTGTATTTAAATAATTTTTTTGTTGTCAAAATGTCCTTAAAACAATTGTATACATGTATTCTAATCTAAGTGACCCTAAATATAATGAAATATTTATGGC